>WUAT03283568.1:0-10964 GCA_010015005.3 Ulmus americana | reverse complement strand
TGAAAGTTGTTTCTCACAAGAGTTAAGGCCGCTTAGAGTTGACACCGATGAATTCTATATTCCTATAGTGTTTTCTTGGTGATCCTATAATATTATGCATTGTAGAATTAACAAACCAAAATCACCTACATTATAAGAATTCTCATATTTTTACCAACATTAGCTAAAGTGATCATATTTCATATGAGAATTAACCTAAATGGCTTACTTAGAGGAACTTATAAATAAATAAAAACCTGTGTCGGTTCTACACCCTCATTTGTTTGTTTTTTGAGGGGTTGGCAGCTTCATATTTCAGCCACTAAATTGTAATTTGAAGTAGTTGTCGAGGATCTTCATTACCCCATAATGTTAGCCGACTGTTGAACACTATGCTAACACTAGAAGTAATATCCTCATGCACAACTTTAAATGACGGTCCAGTGGCTTGGGTTCATACTAATATCCTCTTGCACAACCTCCAGAAGATTAAGCAACTGTAGTTTAAATCAAAACTATAAATTATCATTCCAACCTCAAAACAACTAAAACAATGCAAGAATCTTAAAATTTCACAACAACACTACAAATCCTACAAAAATGTTAAACTATATAAAAAATGTATTAAACTTACCAAAAATACTTCTAAAAGCAAATGAAAGGAGTTTGGGTTGACATTTTTTTACAAATCGCAAGGAGGAAAAACACGGAAGCTTTATTTTGTGGTTAAAGAAAATAAAGAATGAAACAAAATTAACTAGAAAACAAAATTAATAATGAAATAAACTAAAAAGAATAAACAAAGAAGAAACATATAAACTAAAAAAAAAGTAGATAAATTCGAAAACACTAAAAAAATTCTCAAATTTGAGCAAACGTTTAGGAAACTTACAAATTATCCGTAATAATTGTTCTACACAACCAAACTGAAAACCTAAGCTTTTTCACTCAAAATGGTGAAGAAAATCAAAGATTTATGAGTTTTTTTTGTCTTGGGGGTGACGGCTGGGTAAAAAGCGGTGGTTATACCGCCGCCTAGTGTGTTAATAAAATCACCCTAAAGGCACGTGTTTTACGTGGGAGATTAGGTGGCAATTTAGTGAAAAACACTTTCTACTTTGGGTGGTAGTTTTTGGTGTCGCCTAATGTGTATTTTGTTTCTCACAGCAAATGTAGATATAACCCGCTGTCTCATTTCTCCGCATTTCTTTAGGCGGCGGTGTTTTATGACATGCCACTTATGATTAGCCGTAAATTGATATTTTTGTAGTAGTGAATACATAATTACCCGTAAAGCTTATGCTTGCAGTGGCCTGCTGAGCACCAGTGGCTGTCGAACTTATTTTATCCTTTTTCTTTTAAATCTCATTTCATTTTGAGGGGATATTGAGCATGCGGGATTTATGAAATTGGTTTATTTTATCTGAATCCCTATTTCTTGCATAAGATTAACCAAAACAACTTGGGTTGGGACAACTTTATTCTATTCAAAACTTTCCTATGACTTCCACTGACAATTTATCACACCTGTATTAAATTCAAAGTGTTGTTTACTAAACATAGCATAGCTCTCTACTTAAGCCAGTCCAATATTTCATTGTCAATCAATCTTCAACAAAAAAGGAAAAGAAAAAAAATTGAGCTTTTAGTGCTAGAGATAGAAAAAGAAAACGTGAAGAGAGGTTTTATTAGTAGAAATGCTAGTTTAGTACACATAATCTCAAGGTCTGCTTACAGTGATAGCTTTTCACCTGCATCCATTTGGACACCTGGTGGAGTTAAATACTGAAATAGAAAGATACAAAAGTTTTGTATATTTATATACCATTATCATTTCTCAACCAGAGTAGCTCTTTTATGGCTCCTGTAAAACTATAAAACAGTAACAAGTATCGAGTCTTCGTCAGAGTTGTGCCTGCTGTGGCAGATTCCAAAAAAATTCTGCCTCAAAAACTTCGAGTTGAAGAGTCTCTATTAAGGCGGCTACATTGTAATGAGCTGTGGCTAGAGCAGATGCCATTAATGGATTCTGAGGTGTCTTTCCATGGCTGGCCTCATACTTCATCGCCTGTGCTAGGTATCCCAGAAGAGAAGAAATGCTCAGCTTTCTCAACAAAGCTCAGCGGTAATCTACAATGTAATGTCACCGAGGAAGTTTCCGAAGCTGACAGATTTTGCTTCAGAGTCATTTCTTCGCTACCCTTTGTTGCTTTATAATCCTTTTGGCTTCTTAACTTACCAGTTTTTGGACCATTTCCTGAACTCTTTCCCAAAGAAAGCCTAGAGTTACGAGTGTATTGACGACCTGGTCTTAGAGGAATGTCAATTTGAGCTTTCTTAGTTTCATTCTGCTGGTTTTCACTAGATTCACTTGCCGTAAAATTGTCTGTGTTTGAATTGGACCGAAGTCCCAACATAACACTTTTGCAAGATTTTAACAAGGAGAGAAGCATATCTGTGCTGATTTCCAACTGAACCACGCCCTTGTTCTGCTCACACCCATAACAGGCAGCAACTAGGGTGCTTGCTAAGATAGGCATCAGCTCAGGATCACTGAAGAACACGAAAGGTAGATCGCATATCTGTCCTCAAACCAACTCAAAATTAGATTTTATCAATTAAGGTTCAAGAAAAGAAAAAAAAAAATGCACATTCAAAGATTTGACTGACCTTGTGAAGGATAGTAGGAGTCTTTCCCCATCGGAGAACAGCTTGATTGCCAGGGTGGAACAATGCAAAGTGACCAAGAAGGGACAACAACTCAAGCAGAAGCAAACCAACCTGAGACATCACACGCAAAGGTATTTGGTGAGGATGGAACAATTACTTTAAATGTAAATGAATATGACCATCACAGACAAATAGGTAAAACAAGCTAGAAACCTGTCTTTCTTTTTTCAGTTTTTTTCGGACAACCTAGAAATCTAGCAAACCAGCTCTGAACTATTCATCCATTTCTTAAATTATGAAAAGCAACAACTCAATCCCAAAGCATTATTAGATAAAACTTAAAAGATCCCTTTTACTTTCTGCTTTTTCGGCAAGCATGAGTCATGAATCTAGATACAGCTCCCAACAAAATAATGTTTGGATTTTTTTTCAAGTACAAACATTTCAGCTCCATTGATTTGTCCTGCAAATGCATGATGATTACAACATGATATCATTTTTAAAACTGTTAGATTACCACTTTTCAAAAGATTAAGCTATTGGAAGGTGGGCCAACAATAGTATTATACTCAAATATTCCCCCTTCGCGTGTGGGCATCAGCCAACAAAGTGCCCAACATGGGCAAGTTCAAACAAGAGACCAAACAAAGCGCCTATACATGGGCCAGCCCAAACAAACAGGTAGGCCTATCATATGACAAGTTATGGAGTTCCGATTCGTCCCAAAAGCTTAAGATATTAGGATGTGTTGACACTCTAATGAGATCAATGAAGTCCAAGACAATAAAAAGCAGATTTTTATTTTGCAGGCATAACAGCAGTAAGGATTATATCACCTGATCACTTGCTGTTCTCCATTTGCTGTTGCAATGAGAAAGAAGGAAGCTCATCAAATGAAAAAATTCCATTTTCAGGTCTGGCCGAGCCTGTGATCAACCCGGGAAGCATAGAAAAGGAATAAGTTCAGAGAAAGTAGCAAATGAAGCTAAATTTGAGTGCTATCAATGGTAAAACAATTCTCCAACTCTGATGTGAAATAAAATTAACTCACCAGCATTCTTTGCAGAAATTTAAGATCCAAAAGAGCCAAATTGTTCAACACCTTCAGCACTACAGTTGCCACCTCCTCAAAGTTAGATGGAAGGACATAAGAGCCCTGAAGAAAAAAAAAATTATTTATCTGGATTCACAAGTACAGAGCCTAACAAAATAACCACCACATTTTCCAACATGAAACAAAATAAATAATGCACTCAATTAACTATTGTCCAAATATATAAGAGAATATGCAAGCTTAGACCAATAATTCATATCCAGCATTACTAGAAGGGACGAAGTACATAATCAATAGAAAAGATATTAGCTTTTCTTTTGAAGAGTAGAAATTAAAAAATATATAGAAGTTGAACATGAGAAATAATACAGAAAAATTCAAATCTTGAAACATTAACAACTAATGATACAAATGGGAATTACTAAAATTCACCAACATAGAATAGATGAAAAAAACATTTAGACAAGTGTTTAGATATCTCAGATCCAATATACATCATTCAAAATGTAAGTACAGATAGATGACAGATTCAGAATCATTAAATTATGCAGATATTTACACCTCCTATACGTTTATTGTTTACCTGTTCAAAAGACAATATATTGTTTGCCTGCAGTAATACCACAGTTAACAAAGAAGAGAGACTAACAAGCCTAGTTTCTGATATGGCAGAAAGAAGAAATACTATTGGTTGCTCCATGCTCAAAGTATGTTCTTTCCTTTGTTCTCCACACCAACCTCCATAAGACTTCTATGAGTAGAAAACAGTAAGAAGAAAACAATGATATCTTGTGCAGGTAAATTATGACAACAAAACATCATTTCCGTAATAAAAACAAAAAATAAAATTCTGAAAGCTAGATTTCAATTTATAAGTTAGCAGCTAGAAAACACACTTTTACCATCACTGACACTATGAAATCCATTTTAAACAGCTAGCTAGCTTCTTCCCTTGAATTTGTATACACTTTGTATTTAGTTTAACACTTTTTTTCAATTTCATTCAACCCAAAACACTTCACCCCAAAAACCAATATCCAAATCAAAAAGAAATGATGGGATCATAATATCAAAACAAGTATACATGAAGTATATGATTAACAAATATAATAAGAAATAATACACGAGAAGATGCACCAAGAGCATCAACTAGAAAGGATACAGCCAACCATACTTATATGCATATTTGATGAGCAGCCATTGCAACTAGGCCTTGACGAGTAGCCATTGATGTTCCCAATGTCATGATTGTAAGAATAGCAAGAGTTCTTGCAAGAAGAAAACCACCTATAGCATTCAACATTGGTAAAAACACTTTCTAAGATAAAAGGAAAAGAAAAGAAGAAATATATGTGAAATGTAGGAATAGGTTTCATGCACATCAAGTACCAACAACACTAAGGGAAAGAAACCTTAAAATACAAGAATAACATCTGTCCATGAGCAAGCATCAATTAAAATAATATTACAAAAAAAATTGAACTTTGACTATATCAACATTTTCAACAAAAAGCATAAACTTACTAGATTTTATGTGTCCTCCAAATTGTAATGATGCCAACTTTGGGGCAATAATGCTGCTTTCTTTTTTAGATACCGCAACATCATAAAGGTAAAAATGCATCTGAATATATATGTATATATATAATTGAGCATGATCATGTCATGTAAAAATCCAGAACAAGGGAAAAGTGGAAGAAAATATAAATCCATTCAAAGAATATTCTTTCTTTTGTGCTCCAAGCCTAGTTTTTGATATTAGCTGTAATTGGATGATGAGTTGGTAATATATATGAGCACAATTGGATTATAGTATATATACATATAAGAAACATTAGTCTACTTTTAAGAGAAAGCATAGAAGATATTTATAGAACACAAACAAATCCATCATCTCTCATCTCCTACAAATAGCCAAATGTAAAAAATGTTAGATAATGTTCAAAGATTGGTAATTGGTCATTTAAGATAGAACAAATGACAGTAGGACCACTTGAAAGCATATGACATAATCTCCAACCTTGGCTTTTTGACACTCTCAATTTTCTAGTGGGATGGAATGTTCTCGCATTGCCTCTTTTATACTGACCCACTCATCCGCTTCTTCTCTAAATCACTAAATCTATATTCATGTTGAATTCGAAAATCAAATTAATAAGAACCAGAAAAGTAAAAACAAAAAACCTAACCCTAAATCTGCTAAACCAAATTAAACCAAAACACAAACAGATCTGAAAAAAAAAATCAAATAAAAATTAGAAAATATAGCGAAAATACTTGAAAACCAAGCAGCATAGCCACTTTCACCAAGGATAGGAAGAGGTGAAATCTAGAGTTTCCTCCTTTTGTGGTGGTTGATCTACACAACGAAATCAGAAGCTTTTTGCCTTTGAAAACCCACCAAATTATGATATTGCGAACCAAGGAAAGGGAGGAGAAGGGCTCACCGGAGACAAGATCAGGCCAGAGTTGTTCGCCGGAGGTTGCGAAGAGCATGGAACAGCGCCACGAGCATGTGGCTTTGGGTTTTGAGACAAGGGGTCTGGGAAAGGTTTTAAGAATGTGGATTAATTTTGACACTTTATCAATTTGGGGGAATGATTTTGACAAATAGAGGGAAATGTAAATTGTTTCCCGCTGTAATAAAAATTTAGTAGGAAAAATAACATCACTATGTTGATAAAATCAGTGGTTTTCTGTAAACAATTTGCTAAATTATTTAACCACTATTTTAATTTCATTTTTAACCACTATGTTTATAGAATAACTACTACTATTTTTAATCAAATAGTGGTCTATGTTACAGAGAAATGACCACTATTTTTAACTCTTGGGTGTTTAACCTTTAGGACAATTATTTTTTTGACATAGTAGTAGTTTACTTTTCGTAAAAGGTCTTTCGGATTATGGGAAATTGAAAATAATGGTTAAAATAAGTTTACCATTACTTTTTTTTTTCACACAGTGGTTAAAAAAAATGAACAGTGATTAATCTGCGAATTTGTTGTAGTGCAAATAAACGACAAATCCACTATCTAAATGACTTGTCATTTTCTTCTAAAGGAATGATATACATTCATTTTCTATCTTTCATTAGCGGAAGGCACTACAACATCTATATATATAATTAAGTAAAGTTCAAATACACAATAGACAAATGTGGAAGTGAAGATTACATATCAACTATTATATTCAATATCAATTCACAGTAAGATTAACAAAAAGAAAAAGGGAAATGGAAGAAGAACTGGCTAGCGAAGGAAGTCCAATATGATATAACATCTTTTCAACAATAACGAAAGGCCAAATTACAAGACAAAAAAGAAGGAAACAACATAATTTAACTTAAACAAAAGTTATTGATTATTCATACACATGCACTTCACGGTTTCTTTATATCTTGGTTTTGGGAACCAGAACCAAATTTTCCAACTTCCTTGTAGAATAACCATACTTGTCATTCATATCAATGTTGTTTGGATCATTTCCAACTGGAAGAGACCAATCAAAGCAATGGATAAAGGAAGCAATAATCAAAGGAACATGCCTCATAGCCATAACCATGCCAGGACATATTCTTCTTCCTGATCCAAAATGAAAAAACTCGAAATCATTCCCTCTAAAATCCAAACTCAAGTTAAGAAACCTCTCGGGTTTGAACACTAATGGATCTTCCCAATACTTGGGGCCTCTCCCAAATGCCTAAAAATTGAACATAATTTTGAAGTCTTTTGGCATAGTGTAGTTCATCACTTGGCATGTCTTAGTAGCTCTGTGAGGAATGAGAAGTGGTCTAGTTGGGTGTAATCTCAAGATTTCTTTAACACAAGCATCCAAGTAAGTTAGCTTTGGAAGATTAGATTCTTTGACAACTTGTTGTTTGATTTCTCTTGTGAGGTCTTCTCGAACCATCTTCATGGATTTTGGATTTCTTATGAGTTCTGTCATCGTCCACTATATTGCTGAGCTACTTGTGTCAGTTGATGTGCTAAACAGTTCCTACAAAAGATATGCAATAAATCTCAATCTATACAATACTATTATAAGTTATATAGAGGTTGAAAGACGGAAAAAAGAGAGAGAGACCAAAAAGAGTTTGTTAATTCGATCATTAGTAGCTCCATTGTTTATAAGAACATCGAGAAAGTCTTGATTTCTTGAAGCATCCCTTGTTTCCTTCTTTTCTCTCCTTTCTTCGAGGATTGTTCCCCACAATTTACAAAACCTAATGGTCAATACCCTGGCTCTTTTGAGAAGATGTTGTAGATCAAATGGACGCAATATAGGATAAAAATCAGATATATTTGGAGAAGACGTCACATCAACAAACTCCTTAACAAGCTCAAACATTTCCCCTTTAACAATTTGTTGATCCAAGTTCACAACATCTCTAGAAACCAAAATATTACCCATCATATTAAGTATCACGGCGAAAGTTAAGTCCTTGATTTTGACTTCTTTTCCTTGAACTTTATGTACAAATCCCAGCATCTCAGCTACCTTTGTCTCTCTTACACATGCTTGAAATTTTATTTTTTTGCCTGAGAAAAGCTCCATTTGGCAAATAAACCGCAAGTTCTTCCTACTGTCGTTGCAATCTACCCATCCAAGTCCGAGGGACAAATTGTTGGCTTCCGAGGTCTTGGGTGGTGTAAGTGCGTGAGGAACATATCTGGCGGACAAATTGCAATCGTGGGTTTTGAGGATTTCCCTGGCAGCTTCAGGTGACAAGCCCACAATAACAAGTTGAGTTTCGAGTTTGAGTGAAAAAAGAGGGCCGTAGATTTGTGCAAAGCGAGCAAAAGTTATGTGAGGATTGTTTCCAATTTGAAAAATGTTGCCTATTATTGGCCATTGAAATGGACCTAGTGGAAGAAATGGGGGTTTGGATCGGAATGAAGCTGGTTTGAAGTGTCAGAGGATCCAAAAGAGAAAAAGAAAGAGAATGAGGAAAAGGGTTGCAGAGTGAAGAGTGGTTTCTTTGGAGAATAGAGTAGTAAGAACCATGTTTTGTGTGTGATTTTGTCTATGCAAATGTAATTTTAAAGGTGATGTAGAGCTTGTCCAACTCAATTATTGATAGATATTTTGAACAAGGACATGGCTCAATTGTTCACTAACTGTTATACAATATATTTTCAATAATGCCTTTTGGTAGGTTCTTGGGAGCATTGAGAAAATAGAAGTAAAAATGAGTTATACTAGAAAACTTTTGTAAACAAAACAAGATTTCTGGAAAATACTCTTCTCTCAATGTGAGAGAAAGATCTAAATATCATTCATATATATAGAAATGATTGCAAAAGAGTTAATTTAGTTTGTTATACAGAAACTAATCAATAACAAACTCTAACAGAAACAAATATCTCTAAGCTTCTAGAATTCCAGCTGGATCATGAGCTGGACAATCTTCTAGAACTTCCAAGTCAGCATGAGCTAGACATGACTCATCTGCTGACATGGATCTCTTGTGGCTTGCATCCCCCCACAAGCTGAAGGTTCGAGGCACTATGCAAAGTCTGGACTTCAAATAATCGAACCTTGAGTTTGAAAAATGCTTGGTGAGTAAGTTTGCTATCTGATCTTCGGTGGGAACATAACAGAGTTGCAGCCTCTTTCTAAGAACCAAGACTCGAATAAAATGAATATTGATCTCAATGTGCTTAGGCCAAGCATGAAAAACATGATTGGATGCCATATAACTTGAACTGATATTGTTAAACCACAAAATAGGCACATCTCTTTGAGGAATACATAACTCTTGCAATAGAGACAAAGTCCAAACAATCTCAGCATCTGCTATAGCGAGCCCTCTATATTATGATTCAGCACTACTTTGGGAGATGAATTTTTGTTTAGTTACCGACCAAGAGACTAGATTATCGCCAAGAAACTAGCAATAGCCACTAGAGCTGCGTCTATTATCTGGAGTAGAAGCATAGTCAGCATCATCATAGGTCTGTATTTGAAGATGAGATGAAGGATTAAGACGTAAGCCTTGTTGCATTGTACCTCGCAGATATCTTAGTATCCTTTTAGTAGAAAGCCAGTGTGCCATGGTTGGATTGTGCATAAACTGACAAGCTTTGTCAACAGCAAAAGCTATGTCCGGTCTGGTTAAAGTTACATATTGTGTGATTCCGAAGGGTTTCTGTTGGTGACCTTGTTTGAACATATTCTAATATTAGGGTATATCATATCACGACTTATTACATTACTAAACATAAACCTAATCCTATCATTCTACCCATTCTCATCGTCCAAATAAGACTTAGATTGTTCTTGGTCATTGTCAGTTTACAGACTCTTTTTATATCGTCGGACAATCTCGAAACTTGCGTTCTCGAAGTAAGGATTCGTATACCCTAATTCGGCTTTAAATTGGGAGGTCGAAGATTTGTTACCAACCTTAAGGTTTAGAATTAGATGTTAGAAATTTGAAGGATTAAACCTTACCCAATTAATTTAATTTACATTTCATAAATTAACCAACTTAAATTCCAATTTCCTAATTTATTAAGTATCTACTTAAATAACACATTTATCAAATATTTATTTTCAGATCATATTTATCATTTATTTACTTTATTTACATAATTATTTTTCATTACATAAAATATTTATGTATTTACTTTGTTTTTGCTAATGTTATCATTTTTGCATTACTACTTTTGTTATTATTATTATTATTATTTTTGTTTCCTTTTTATTCTACAATTTTAAATTTAAGAATCTAAAATAATAATTAACATTTTATTAGGGATTATAATTCCAAAATATTACCAATTACCATTACTTATTTTATCTTATCTATTTATCCAATTTACTACCTAAATGCAAGTATTTTGTTTAATTAACATTATTTATTTCATTTTATCTATTTAAACTACTCACAAGAAATGGGGCTTAGCCCATATTATTACAAATTTTCTTTTAGTGATCCAAATGGCCAGGCACGTTCGGTTATTAGTTTCATTTTATTTTATTTTTAAAAGATCAGATTCCTAGTACATATACATTATATTGTTATTATTATTATTTAAAAAAAAAAAATAAAGCCACCCAAACTAAGTATATTGTATATGTGTATATCGAATATACACTGTTTATCTTCTTCCTCGTCGTGTATGCGAGCTCGAGTCCAGACACTGCTGCCGCCTGTTGACGTCGTCTTTCGAGGTGGACACCACCAGCAGCCACCGTTGCTATCAACTCGAAGGAGGAGCTGCCTGTGTCATTGCTGGTGTGTTGCGTCGGGCAG
>WUAT03283458.1:0-10964 GCA_010015005.3 Ulmus americana | reverse complement strand
ATATAGTAGATGAACATTAACTAGAGACTAACAAAATGACCATAATGCCAAGCCAAATTATGCAACACAATAAATCAATAACTGATTTAAGCACTTACAAGAACTGCAGTACTTCATTCCAGTAGATTAGTCTTGGTATCTCATCCGGAAGCTGGTTTCCAATTAGATCACTAGAAATGATAAAGACCCGCATAATCATTAGCATAGAAAACCAAACATCAATGGCTACTAAAGAACCAGTAAAAGGAACTGAATGGCATGCATAATAACATACACTACCAGAAGAAAACTCACAGATACTAAAAGGTTTAATTTGGAATCAGGGTAAGGGTCGACAGAAGAGGACTGGTCAACTGCTTGTTCTTTAATCACCTACATTACAAATGATAAATGCACCACTTCAACATAATATGTAGTTGTATATACACTCCTCTAGATCAACATGAACATTGAACCAACCAAAGTAGAAAGCAATAAAAGCCAACAAACTTACAGATTCCCAAGCAGCTTAAGTTTTGACAATGAAAATGGAATGTCTCCATACAGCAAATTATCAGTCAAATCCCTGCAAATTTTGGTCAATGGACTTTTTATAACTTTCTGAAAATTGGAAAGATTAAACATCAGAAAAAGACGAGAAGAAAGAAAAAACCAAGAACCGAGATGGAGAGAATGAGAGCGGGAAAATCTACCTTCAATGTTTTAGAGGTGAAGCAACTGGAAATAGAAAAAGTACGACTACTATGATGAAGCACAAATGGAGCTCCTTTTTCTTCCTCCATTGCAAGAACAACCAATATGAGGAATGTCTTATCTGCCAGCCGTCACCATCATCACGCATGGGTCAAAAATAACAAAAGCAATGAGATGACCTGAAAAGGATACAAAATGCATGAATCAACTTAAGAGAACCCCAAAAAAAAAAAAAAAAAACCCAAATTACCTCATGTCTGTTTTGATTTATTTTAGGCATGGGTTATAAACAAATTATCAAAGCATTAAAATAACAAAAAATAAACAAAACTTTGCCAAATATTTTGCCAAGGCTCCTGTGAGAATAATGCCAATGGCAAAAAAAATAAAAAAATAAAATTCAATATAAGTATGAAAAGTGAAGTTATGAAGCTGACCATTTTTGTTGTGAATCGTGATAAATCCTCTTTATAGTGATTGTAAAAAGCCACAGAGAGCACCTGCATATGCAATCAGGACATACAATTAAGGTAGTCTGCACACAAAAAGAGTAAAATAACAAATATGACCATACTACATGTGTAAGACTGTTATAAGTTGCAACATCACTTTGCAGCTTTAAGTTTATTTTGCACCTTCAAAAAAAAAATTTACAACTTTGTTAAACAGTGTTTCCTTTTATCTTTAACAAGTTTAGAATACCTGAGACATGCCAGCCATGGAAAATCCATCACGGAAACTTCAGCTTGGCCCTTGAACTGGCATCTATTAGATAAGAAAACCAATTACATCAATAAGAAAATGAAACACAAGAAGATAGTGTGGACTAATAGAAATAAAAAGTTTAATAGTACAAACATTATTAACAAATCCAAGTTGAGATAATTGACCACCCACAGATGGCTGACTACTTGGTTTTCTGAAGCAGGAAAATTAACGGTAGGTCCCATATTTCCAATAGGTTGTTGTGTGCCTTGCTGGTGTGGAAGATGACTACCTATAGAAGCACCAGCATTACCTCACCCAGCCCCAAAACCTCGACTACCAGGTGGAGGGACATGAGGCACTACAACTAGTCCATTTACAGCTCCACGAGTAGGAATAGCATATGGCTGAGAAGCATGGCCACCATGAAAAGGTGGAAGTGGTACTCGTGACATTGGATATGCAGCCAAATGAAACTAGACTAGTGGGTTTGATAGGGTGTACCAGAAGGTATGAAACACAACCTGCACAAGCATAAACATTACATTTTATTGGTCACATACGTTTTTTTATTTAACAACTTGCCAAATATACTAAAATGAACCCAGGCCATGCAAAAGGGGTAAATACTAAACTTCAATGAAATACATCATATAAAGAAACTTAGCAAAACGAAAACATTAAGATGCCCGAGAAAAATAAATTTATAACAACATAATCACAAGTCATGCCTACATATATGAGCACTAAGCAATGAAATTACTATCCTCCTACACGAGCATTACAACTTGACCGAAACAATTTTTGGAAGTGGAGTATTTCTAGTTTGCAAACTACTTATGAAAAAGAGAAAAATAATGAGAAACTATGCTTGGTGTCTACTTTATGCACCCTTCAATGGAAAAAAAGAAAATATTTCTCTCTCTATATATATATATATATATATTCAAAAATTGTAAGTCAGAAATAAGTCAAGTAATTCTATGAGACTTGACAGGTCATATTGAAAAAGGACATCAAAAATTTTGAAAAAATTACACATTTGTCATAATCATACATAATCACACTTGAAAATGACATTTTTTAGTTATCCCAAAATGTAACAGACGCAAAGAAGCAAACTAGCTAAATCAAACAGTTTTTCCTTCTAATAGAGAAAAAACTTGAATCTACAAACACTATTGCTAGTATAATCACAAAAGTCGGGCTTGAATACAATCCCCGTACCAACTGCAATTAACGCACTAAACCTCTACCATAAAAGATTCCAAAAATAAAAATGATAATCACATAGCAAAATAAAAAAATAAGGAAAAATAATCACCTTGTCCAAGAGTGAACTTGAACAGAGTCCCCTGTCACGGCTTAAATCAAACTGAGTTCCATCCAGCAGCGTCCTAGTATAATGAACTGAAAACAAATTCTCAAAACGCATCAAAATAAAAACCAATCCAAAACAACAAAAATGCTTGGATAAAATTCAAAGAGAAATCTGACTAAAGTAAGCTCCAAACACAAAAAACTGGACCTTCGACCTCCCCGCCATTATCACGGGTCTCCCAGTGTTCACCTTCTTTGAGAAGCTTCTTCTTCAAGCCCTGCTTGCCAATCTACTTCTCCTCGCCAACCTTGAGAATGGGACTCTCCTTCAGTAGATCTCCTCCAGCGGCGGCATATCAAAATCCTCATCCATTTCATCCTAACAAATCTCGATAAAGTTAGCGATAGAGAGAGAAAGTAGAACCTAGATTTCTGAAGGAGAAAGCAGAAAGTAATGCGTAGATTCTACTTTGTAACGAAAAATAGTGAGAGAAGAAGGGCAGGGAAGGAAAGACTGAGTTCTAGAGACTTCGATAGACTTTGTGAAATTTTGGGTTTGACGAAATTGTAATATTTTCATTTCTTTAATTTTTTTTTTTTTTTTAAAATGTTTTGGTGGGAAGGAGGAAATTTTTGCTTGGGAAAATATTAGGAGGGAATTTTTGGGTGGGAAACGTTTTTGGTAAAATATATATACATTTTTTTAGTATTAGAATTTTTAATGTTATATTATTGTAACGATTATTATCTAAAACCTGCTACGAAAATATTTTGTATAGAACAACTTTTGTTACAAATAAAATTACAAGTGGTACATTGTAACAAAATTTTGAAATTGTTACAGAAAAAGGTTACAAAAGGTCAAATATGTTGTAGTGCATATCCAGCAGACGCATCTACCAATTGGTCTATCTTCGGGAACGGGTAACTGTCTTTTGGCGCTTTCTTTAAGTTCATGAAATCTATACATACTCTCCATTTTTTATTCTTCTTTTTGACAACTATTACATTAGATAACCACTCTGGGTATTGGCACGACTCAATTGCATCTATCTCTAGTAATCTATCCACTTCATCGCTGATCACCTTGTTCCTTTCTGGAGCAAATCTTATCTGCTTTTGCCTCACCAGAGGATAAGTTGGGTCGATGTTTAAACAATGCTTTGCTTCTTTTGGGTCTACTCCTGGTATGTCTTTATGCGACCAAGCAAAATGTCCTTGTTCTTTTTCAAACATTCTGTTATGTTTTCCCTTTCCACCTTTATCAGTAGGGCTCCCACAAGCACTTTCTTTTTCGAATTGTTCTGGTCAAGATTAACTTCCAGAAGTTCTTCGATTATGCTATCTGGGACATCTGTTTCTTCCTCAAACTTTTTCAAATATGTTGGTAGGAAGCCCTTTGATAGCTATTTTTCACTCCCTTCTTCCAAAATTTCCTCCTCCTTGTCCTTCACTTTGTCAAATTTCTCTATCTGATTTCTGGTCATCCTTCGGACTCCTCTTCCTTCTTGGATTTCTATGTTATAAAATCTTTTGTCATGTGACTGATCTCCCTTGATGTCTATTGTGTACAACCCATCATTATATTGACATTTTATGGCCTAATGTAGGGTTGATACTACTCCTTTAACAACATGGATCCATTTTCTTCCCATAATTACGTTATTTCCAAAGGAGTATCTGCCACCAAGAATTTGACTTCTATTACTCGATATGCCCCATACATAGGCAATGCTATCATTCTAAGAGGCTTGACTTTCGTACCATTGAATGCATGGAGGGAAGTTTTAATGGGTAGAATCGCTTCCTTCTCGATACCCATCCTTTGGAAAGCTTCCCAGAAAAGGATGTCCAAGCTACTTCCCCCATTGACTAGCACGCTAGATACCATTGCATCTCCAATTCGTAGCTTGATTACTAAAGGATGTGGTTGTTTCACTGTCTCTAGATCTTAGTATGAGAAAACGATTGGCACCTTCCCTTTACAAAATTGTCCTCTAGAGATAGTGTTGACATACCCCTTCAAGGCCATCGTTCAAAGATTTCTTTCTGTTATTCTATTTTTAAAATCTTCACATTTCCCCTACTTTTCATCCTTCTCTTGATGAACAAAAGAGACTACTCTCAAATTTTTCCCCATTTCTCTACTTTTAGACGTCCCTGCTTGCTCGGTCTTGTTTACTTGTATATTTAGGCCTTGACTTCTCCATCGGGAAGGTGCTCTGAGCTTGAATGGGACCTTGCTTTTTACATGTTTCTGTAATTCTCCTTTCCTCATCATGGCCTTGAGTTGAAAGTATAAGTTCTTGCAAGTGGCCAAAGTATGCCCGTAGTCTTCATGGAAAATGCAATATTGGCTTAAGTCCTTCAAATGGTCTGGCACACTATATGGTTTTGGGGTCCGAAATATATTTTGATCTTTCAATGCCGCATAAATTTTCTCTTGTGACATAATGAGGGTGTAGTCGAAACTTTCTTCTTTTGGCTTGTCCCTTTTCGAAGGATTGCACTATTAATCACTCCTTTGAGACTTCGGCGACCTTTTCTTTTGATCGGACCTTCCTCCGGACCATTGTTGATTATCCTTTGGCTTTATTTTTGTTTCTTAATACTTCGAAGGGTTGCTTGCAACATTGTTCTGAGCCACAAAATTGCTACATTCTTTGCTATTCTTCGTCTGCTTTTCTCCACTCGAATGATTCCCTCTACCTTTGCTCTTACTTTGTTCATATCTTCAAGAGAAGTTTCGATGAATCTTTCGTGGACCAAAGATCCATTGATCAGCCCTCGAGCAAAGAAATTAGCCACTTGCTTTGAGTCTAAATCATGAATCTGCTCTGTGACTTCAGTGAATCTGCTGAGGAATTGCCTTGTTTTCTTGTCGTACCTTTGCTCCAGATGGAAATCCACCATAGTCTTCTTTTGTGAGCAATTACTTTTGTATTGTTCCAGAAATATCCTGCCAAATTGCTCAAAATTTTGAATTGATCCTTCGGGAAGTTGGCTAAACCAATTCAGAGCTCGTCTAGTGAAGGTCATCGAGAAGAGCTTACACATTAGTCCCTCAATGATTTCTTCTAATGAAATTCTTTGTTTGAACTACAGTAGGTGAGAGATTGGATCAGATTTCCCTTTGAACTTATCTAAGATTGGTGGATTGAAGTTCTTCAGCTTCACTTCTCCTATTATCCATAGGGAAAATGGTGATTTGGAAATTCCTTTCATCGCCTCCACAACTTTATCCATCAGGTTTTTGGTTGAGAATCTCCCAATTCTTCTTGCCACTTATTCAATAAGTCTCTCGCTTAATTCTGTTGAATTGAATGCCTTTCTTCTTTCTTCTTCTTTTGAATTATTCTTCTCTACGTGTTGAATAGTTCTTCTACTGTTGACTTTCCTCAAGCTTGACACCATTGAATCTTCAGGATTTTCGGTATTGTTTTCGCTTGTTCTTGCCTTCCTTCCTTCCTCATTTTTTTTTTGTTTCTATCAACTGAATCCTTCCCCTTGCTTTCATACTCTATTCTATCCTTCAAGTTGGTTCACTCCCTTAGAATATTGTTCTCTATCTCTAATGCTTGCTTTTCGTCAAACATTCTTTTCATGTCCTTCATCATCTCTGCAGTTGCATTGTTCTTCTCTTCATATTCTTGAATCATCTTAGCTAACTGCTCCATTTCCAAAGTCGTTGGACTACTTGACTTAGGTAAGCTCAAAGAAATTCTGGTGTTCGCAGATCCTTTCTTTTTTTATGCCATTTCTCTTCACGACCTGTCCATAATATTAGCGAAAATGTGGTAAAGAGTTTACTTCAAACAAGAACTGTTACTTCTAACAAAACATAGATTTTTGATCAAATCCAAGACTAAAATTCTTCAACAAATAAAATTTGCACAAAAATTTTTAGGAAGATTTGATCATGAAATTTTGTTCGCCCAGTCAATGTCTTTGGCTTCCTATGTCATTTTCCACCGACGGCGCCAATTGTATGTGCAGAAAAAACTGAACAAACAATTAACCAATCTCAATCTTATTTCTTCGAACCAAAGTACATAATGATGTCGAAAATGGGAGTGTAAATCCTAAATTTCTTCTTCCTAAGAAAGGTTGAGAAGAAACAGGCTTCAACTCAACTTCTGGAAAAATAGGAAAAATGAAAATTGTCCCTCTCATTTACAAGTGTTCCATATTTATAGGAAAAATAAAAATACATCTAATCCTTCGAAAAAATAAGCTTTGCCAGCCCATCCTTTGACACCTCATATCGAGAATCTTTCAGTGCCTCGTATCTTCCTCCGGTGCTTCGTATCTTCCCAGCCAATGAATCATTGCCACATGGGGAATTTTGCAATTTCCCCACCCAAGGTTAAAAAAATGAAAATAATAGCTCATAACTAAGGTACAAGGCACGGTTAGTTGTGCAAGGGTTTAGTCAAAACAAAGGTGTTGACTTTGAAGAATTTTTTTTTCAACTTGGATACTAAGCAATTGATGTGAAAATTTATTTTCTTCATGGTGATTTGGAAGAAAAACATTTCCTAGAGCAGCCTGAGGGTGTCAAAGTTAAGGGAAAGAACATCTTGTGTGTAAACTGAACGAGAGCTTATATGTGTTAAAATAAGTAGCAAGGCAATGGTGAAAGAAATTTGATTATTTTTATGGCGAACCATGGGTACAAAAAAACATTTGATCACATTTCAATGTTGAAGAAGTATGTGCCAAATCCATACCATGTGCTAGAACATGAACCTATCTAGGTTCATGAAGAACTCACTTACGAAGAAAAGCCGATCCAAATCTTAGATTGGAAAGATAAAATGTTGAGGAACAAAGTAATTTCCCTACTGAAGGTTTTGTGGAGAAACCACAAGATCAAAGAACCCACTTGAGAAAGAAAGGATGAATGAAAGAAAAATACCCAAGTTTATTCTAATTTTTGAGAACGAAAATGTTGTAAGGAGGGAAGAATGTAAAACCCAAGAATTTTAGACCTCGAATAATTTATGTTGTCAATAATTTATCTTGAAATTGATTGAGATCATGCAAAAAGGGCTTAAGCTTTTGATTGAGTGGGTTGGTAAAATAGAATTGAGTTTGCAAAGTGAATTTAGAATGAATGTCATTTTCGGACTCTGTTTTAGCATGTTGGCTTTAGGGACCAAACGAAGTCCAAATTTGGCTCATGATAGCTGTTTAGAAACCTTAACGAGCCTAGAAAATTTTCCTAAAATTTTAAGAATATATTCTTAGTAGTTTGAGATTTATTAAACCAAGAAGGCTAGCTGCTTAGATTTGGGGCGAATTTGTAAAATGTAAGGAAGTTGGGGTCAAAATGGAATTTTATGAAAATATAGGGTAAGATCCGAATTATTAAGATAATAACAGAGAGAAAACAGATAAATATTTTATTTATATAAGTCTTTTTAAAAAATAAATAATTAAAGGATGTCTTTGTAAAGTTTTGTCAAATGGTGTTAAAGTGTAATTTTCAAAAGTTAAGGGGCAAATTTGAAAAAAAAAATTCTGACCAAGACCAACTAGTTCAGCTAATACTCCACCATCAATTCCAATTACCACTCCATCTACCATTTCATCTACTACTCCATTTACTATTTTATCTATCACTCTATCTACCACTTCATCTACCATTTCACCAAACTCTTACACTTCACTATAAATACCCCTCCATACTCATCACTTCATCATCTCTCATACTCTCTAGCAAACTCTCCATTTTCATATACACAAGTCCCATTCCCCAAATACTCATGCAACTGAGTTTTCTCAAAACGTGAAGCTTAGAAGAATCTTCAAACACAAGAATAACAAAGAACAAGTTTGTTAAACCAAGTTTCTTGGTAAGCTTGTTCAAGTTCTCCTTGAGGACATAATAGAATTCTTTCTCTCTACCCCTCACATCTTTTGATTTGAAGTATTGGGTGGTGTTCACGAGTTGGAAATCTCTCAAGGAAGGATTTTGCTAGGTATAAATTCTCAAACCTTTTTCCCTATTTTCTTGGATATGCGATTTTGAAATATTATTTGGATCGAATTTTAAAATGTTGGAATATGAGGTGTTAGGATTTAAAAATTTAAGATTCATGCATAGAAAACATTTTTAATGTTCAAACATGTCAAGATAAGGAATATTGAAGCATATAAGAAAATGTTGGTCACCATTTCATGGAAAAACTTTAAAACAATCAAATCTAGAGAAAAACTTAAACAGGGGTGAAAAACGTAACAAAACACAAACATTGAGTCTTCTCTGAGCATAAATTTTGTGGGAATCAATTTTGAGATGTTAACTTATGGACTGCTAAGTTTTGTAACGTTTTGGAACCGTTTGATATGTTAATTAGATTTTTGAAAAGTTTTGTGCGAATCTGGAAAACAAATTTCTAAATGGGGAGATATGTGAAAAATATAAGTGTTTGAGTAACTTTTAGATCGTAATAAAAATCAAGGGTTTATTTTAAAGTGTTAGGAAGATATCTATAATTTTTTGAAGTTCTTAGAAAACGTTTGGTTGTTAAAACAAAGTATTTGTTTTAAAAGGTTAGATTTTGAAAGCAGTTTTAAATATGGGTCCAAGTGAATTTTTTATGAAACTTAGGGACCAAACTGAATCTGGAAATTTATATGATATGTTACATGAGATGTTAAGGAAATTTTAAGATTGGTTTCATTAAATTTTAATTTAAAATGAAGGAGTCATGGATAAACTTTTAAGGATGGCTCAAACAAAATATTTAGTCAAGATATGTGTTTTTTTTTTTAAAAAGGGGTACAAGCTTTTTGGGTCAAAAAGGTATAAAAGTTATTATGCTTTTAAAGAGATCTGGAACCAAAATTTTAACCATAAATTCTTATATGTGAGATTTTAAAATTGATTTGAGGTCATTTGGGTTTAAAATGAGTAAGAAAAAAAAATTAAAACTTAAGGGTCAAACTGTGATGTTTAGAAACGTTTTGAGTAAAATATGTAATAAAATGAGATTACTGGGCCATGAACCAGAACTAAGAAATTTACGAGATGAATTTTAGAAACTTATAGAATTTTTTAAATTGGTTTCATGTCATTTGGATGTAAAATGAATTAAACATAAATGTTTAAATTGACAAAGTTCAATTGGACATATTTAGGGAAAGGGTCCATTGCTTGAATAGCCCAATAGACAGAAAAAAAAAATTAAAGTCCATAACCTTTAAAAAAAAATCAATTGCTCAAGTAACCCCTTAATTCATAAAATAAATAAATAAATAATAATATGTACTAATTAATTAATTAATGACTTAAAAAAAAAGACACACCTGACTAACTAACATAATAAACCTTAAATGGTCATTATTTTTCCTACCAAAAAACTCCTCACTTGAAATGGAAACACCCAACAAGACTAAAATTCCATTTCTCTATTTTCATCTCAATTTTTGTCTCAAATTTTCTGGAAACAAAGAGAGGGAACGAACATCAACAAAGAGAGCATCAACAGATGACGATATTTGTCTGGGTCCTTTACTTGGAGATCTCAAACTTGTACTATTTGAAGGTGAGTTTGATCTACAAATTTAAGTACTTTTATTGCATTGAAAGAAAAATCTAGTGGTTTATGCTTTGTGTAATGCATTTTCAAGTGTGAAATATGGATTTTGTGTGGTTTGGAAGTCTATTCTTGAAGGTATATTCGAGATCTGACTTGAGAATTTTGAATAAGCGTACAGTCGTGATATTGGCCAAAAATACAAGCAAGCTCGACTTCAAAATGGTAAGTGTGACAGAAGCTTGACTGGAGCTTTCGCACCACATTCAGTCGAGCTAGTCGAGTTATATTACTGAGCTTGACTACAATCAACTATAACTCGACATGACTAGTCATGCCATATTTTCGTTTTGACATGAATCCACAAAACACGCTTGACATTACTGTCGAGTCACTCTACTACGCTTGACAGTAGCTCGACTAGTGTAGTCATGCCAAACAAACCAATAAAATAAAGTCTCGACTTGTTTCTGTCCTATAATAAGGAATCAAGATGTCGTTGATGTTGGCCTTCAGAGAGCGTCCCATTATGTGAAACTCTATAAACTTAAGCATATATATGCCGCAGTTCCCGCTATTAATTGGAACAATGAGCATTAGGATTCAAATATAAATTCCAGTAATTATTAAAATATAATCGTAGATAGACACTTAAATGTAAAATTACCTAATATTGGTTTGCACGTGTATGTTCCTCTGCCT
>WUAT03283347.1:0-10964 GCA_010015005.3 Ulmus americana | reverse complement strand
GTATTTTTTAAAATTTTGTCAAATAGAGATACTAAAATGTAATTTATCCCTTTTCCTATTAAAAATTTGTTTCTCAACATAAGCACGTTAACCGAAATGCATGAACTTCTGCAAAATGAATGTTATTTGACTAATTTACTGGCTTGAAGAGAAAAATGGAGGCGCATAGTCAAAAATTATGTTGAGGGTCACACGGATTTTAAGAATGGGTTTGATTAAGATTATTGTAAATGCAAGGAATAGAATTGTGCCACGTGATAAGTTTGCATTAAGAGAATAATGGGAAAGGGCTATTTCTTCAAAAAATAAGTAGAATTCGAATAACTTCATGTGCAATTGTTTCCCCGGGTTCGAGCCCAAGTCGGGTCGAGATTGGTTTTTGAGAGACTGGTGGGGTGGTTGCGTTAGGAAACAGGGGGTTCGCACGTGCGGGAATGGGTAGGGATTCGTAAAGAATATGAGTTTGGGTTTGAAAGAGTGTGGACAACTTTGTTTAAGCAATTGCTAATAGTCGAAGACCTTAGATATATACAAAGTACCTAATGTAGCACAGAACTCATTAATTATTATTAATTAATCGATTAATTAATTACAGTAAAACAAGATTAGAAGATTTTAATTTTTTTGGGGTTTACATTGTGACAATATCGAGGAGATCTCATTGTTTAATAGAGGACTTCTCGAAAGTGATGATATTGATAATGAGGATGTAGCCAATGTGCGTGCAGATTATGAAGGGATATACGTTGAAGAGGACATCAGAAGTGGTAAGAAAAGGAAAAGGACTTAATCGACACTTGAGGTACGTAAATTTAGGTTTATAATTTGTTTTCTATAAGTATGTATAAAACAAAATGAGATTTAGTAACTAACCAAAGTTTAATATTTGTTTTTGTTTAGGTTACATATGTAATTCAAATGAGAAGATTATAATCAAGAATTGTACAATTATACTTCGTAAGTTTGTGATTTATATACGTTGTATAAATATTATCAATTTGTAATGTTAATTATTTATTACAATATTTGTATTATTATAAAGCTAAATTTTATGGTTCATTTTATTATCAAATTATATTTTAGATTTTATTATACAATGATTGATAATAGGTTTTAACAGGTTTTTTGTAATTAAAATCATGGGATTCGGAACCCTATGAGAAAATTATAAATTTAAGCATATAATTTCAAAAACGTACAAAGGTTTTTGTGAAGGTTAAGAAGAGAACTCTCGCGAAAAGCAGTTTTCTGTGTAGGTTTTAGCATGAACTCTTGCGAAAGGAGACTTTCTACGATAGTTAACCCTTGTGAAAACCAACTCCCTCGCCATTTTGTTTCTGCATGTAAACCCCAAGAAAATTAGACTCCTCAAATCCTGCATTACTGTAATTAATTAACAGTAATTAATGAAAATGTACGTTTAGAAAATTATGGCAATAGTAAATTTGAATGCGTAGTGTTATATATTAATGTAAATTAACGAAATTCAAAAAATGTTAATGATTATTGCCGAATAAAAATTCTAGCAATACTAATGCGATGTTGTGCACTACAAATTGCGTATTTTGAAATTTCAAATTTGCGTAAAATGTGATTATGGTAATTAAAAATTTCAAATACAATTTAAGGCAATGAATAGTCAAATTGTCGGGAAACTTATTGTTATTGTTATTATTATTAATTTTATCATTATAAATATTACGTGAATCTTGAAAAAAAAAAAAAGAAGGAGCCAAAATGGCCTTAAAAGCCCATCATTATTTTTAAAACAATTAGGGCCTCGGCCCAAACAAAAATTTATTTATTTATTTATTTATTTTTTTGTGTTATGTGTTAATATCACAAACACATACACAATATATATACATAAACACACACACTCACTGATTTTTTTTTACACCGATTTTTAAGTCAGTTTTTGTGTTAAAACGTATCCTTAGTGACGTGTAATTGAACAATCGAGAGAGAGAAAGTGAGGGTTTGCTCGAGATTGAAATGAACAGAAAAAATAGAGGAAACGGGTTGGGGGAGTTGCTCGCAGGTTAATCGAAAAATAGGCCGGAAAAGTAGTTTTTCTTTGAGTGTTCGTCGCCCAACGGAGTTTTTCGGTAAGTAGGAGCAATACCCAATCGTTTTTAAACTTTAAATCGGGTAAAATAGAGGTGGGGAGTGAGTTAGAGAGAGAAACTAGAGAGAGAGTGAAAATGACATTTTTCGTTCCGGCGAGCCTTGTTGGCGGAGGTATATATCATCGAGTCCGGAACGGAGATACGAGACCAACGGTGGTCTCTGTGGCCAGAGAGGTGGCTGGAGCGGAGCAGACCGGCCTTGCACCTCCAACCCTAGCCGTTTGGCTTGGTTTTAGGTGTGAGTACCTGCCACCGGTGAGGGCAACTGCGGCCGGTAAGAGCGACACAGGCAGGTGGTCGGTCTGGGTGGAGCGCTCCAGATGGACCGGTGATGAGTGGAGGTTGGCGGTGGCCTGGGTGTGTGTTACGGTCGAAATCGAGGAGGGGGGGAAGGTGTACAGAAACTTCCCCAACCCACCTTTATATATATGTGTTTATGAAAAAAAATAAAAATAAAAATAAAAATGCTGGAACCAAAAAGAAAAAAAGAAAAAGAAAAGAAAAGAAAGAAATGAAGAAAAGAAAAGAAAAAGGAAAAAAAAAGGAAAAAGAGGGATTTGGGCTTGTAAGCCCAATAAATTTCTTTTAGAAAAATGGAAAGGGGTGTGTAAAAAAAAAAAGAAGTACTTTAATTTCAGTTGAATTAGAGAAATTTGAATCGAAATAATTTGTTCGATTTAAATGCAAAATAATTCGAGATTAGTGATTAAATTATAAATCACTAATTTAAATATAGATAAATTAGTGATTAGAGATCTTTAATTAAATTTATATGAATTATCGAGATTATAGAAAAGCGTTGGAAATATTCTAATGTACGAATATTTTGAACAGGACAGCAAACTTTTCTGCAGTAGCGAAGAGTTTGGAACTTAACGCGCAAAACAGTAAGTACAACCTCACCTATAACAAAAACACTTATAAATGCATTAACTGTATTTTATCATGTGTCTCATCTGAGAGACACCTGCGATATTCTATTAACTATTAGAACTGTAACTTGAATTACACTGTGATGTGATTGAGTGTGCTTGCTATATAATATGTGCATGAAATTTGTATACTGAATGTTTAATATAGCTTTGCATTATTGAATCATAATTGTTTGCATCAATGGAAAAGTCTGCTTTTAAGGATTTTTGCAAACACAATGGGGAACCATAAATTTTCAAAAAGGGGCTTCCAAAAGAAGAAAAGTTTTAGTTTTTATGTATCGTACCCGCCCTCTAAAGAAAAGGGTTTTAAGCAAAAGTTTTTATATCGTGTGGCAGTTCGGTAGGGGTCGCTCCCCCGACTCCTCGTGAATGCACACAAGGGTATTGGCACAGGGCCTACAAAATGAATTTGAAACCCTGAGAAATAAGTTTTGAAAGCAAGAAAAAGTTTTAAAATGATTTTCCTGCATTACATGCAAATTACTTTGTGAGATAGTTTGTTGTACTTACTGGGCTTTATAGCTCATATAGTTTGTGTTGTAGATCCTGTAGGTAAGCAACCCCTGCAATGCTAAACTGATGGATAGGTACGAGCTGGTACAGGAGGATGGGGAAGACGAGGGAAACAGTAGTCGAGTAAGGGAAGTTTTCCACAGTATGAATTAAAGTTTTAAATTGTCTGTTTAATTATTTATATGATGATGTTTTGTATATAAAGATAACTACAGAATATTATTTTTAGTTTTTATTTTCCTTTGTTTCAAAATGAAGGTTCATGATTCTCAAATCCTATTTACGAAAACTGCTATTTAGAGTTTTGAAACTCCGAGAGTTAAAATCTTATTTTAATAGTTTTCGTAAATATTTATTAAAGTTAGTTTTCTATGGTCTTGGGATTAGTTCAAAATAGCGTTTTGCGACTTAAACCCTAATTTTTACGAAGGGCTACAAATGTAGTTTCTAGTTAAATTTGAATAATTTACTTTTTTGTTTTCAAAGAAAGTTTTGAATATTTTACTTTTAAAACTATACGATTTGAGATTGCCAATGGAATTCTAAAAAAAAAAAAAAATTATTCCAAAATTCTTAGAAAACTTAATTAAGGTTTTATGTTAGTACGTAAGGGCATAGAAAGGACAGGTCGTCACACTGCATCACCAGTTACGGAGACGGTATTCGCGCCCTTACGAAAACCTTTCCGCATGAGTTTTCAACCGATATGAAATCCCTTTATTGTAGTAGTGCTCCTTGACAAGTTGTTCTAGGAGTCTTGCTCACATATCAGCTCATTCTGTTCTTGGACCATATTGCGTAAGTTATTCACCTCTTGACTGATCTCCGCAGTATTATTGGTATTGGTAGGTTTTCTTGGAGCCATTTCCTAGGTTATAGCATAATATAAGTTTAGTACTATATATATATATATATTTCATATTAGGATGAGTTCCAAGACGATGCCAATAGCTGTATGTTCTACTTGAAATGAATAACATAAACTTTCATACTTACTTGCGAATCCAGTCAATGTCGAAACCTCAAACATATGGGTTTTAAAAAGCAAAATTCACTTTGATACCAATTGTGGCAGCCGCCTCCTTAACGGTATAAATATAGGGACATCTTTAAAAGGGCGATTGACACTATGTGAACTTACTTGAAAAGTCGGATAATTTTTTTTTTTTTAAACATTGGAAATATATTATCAACTAAAAAGTTAGTTTATTTAATTCCCTTTTTAATAATAGTTTATAATTTTCTTTTTCTATAAAAATTATACTTATTTTAAAACTACAATTTATGTCCCTTTATAAAATTATTATAACATAGTACAAAATACTATATAAAGTGTTTAATAGTAGGTCAATCATAGAAGTTTAATAAAAATAAACATAATTAAAATTTTCAAATTATTTATTTGGATCGCCCCCATATGCTTTCAGTTTTTTCGACTTCCTGGATCCGCAACCACTTATGCATCATAAGCTTTTTCTTTACCCTTACCTACAAAAAAATATACAATTTTTGTGAGCTAAAGGCTCATTAAGTGAAACTAGGAATCTCACAAAACATTTTCTTTTTTGCAAAACATACATAATGTACTGCATAACCCATAATCATCATCATAACATAAAGTGTTAGCGTGAGCACGTAACTGTCAAATACCGAACGGAACGACCCTCCATAACCGAACCATAACATACATAAACCACCATCGGGTCGAAACCCCGGCACTAATCATATACATGAGATGGTTATGAGTACTATAATACTTCAAAATAATATATATTAATTTTATAAAACCGTAATTTTCATAAAAACATAAAAATACATATTATGTGTTGTAGGTGAGAATTTCAGTTACCTCTTATCTTGCAAAATATATTAATCCGTAATGGCACCGTCAGCTTTAGAGGTTGTGTATACTATCTGATCAAATTAAATTAGATTCATGTTAATTTCTTATAATTTTATTTTATTATCGATATTGTAAATTTTTACTTTTAGTGGGCTTACATCATAAGTTTTGAAAAAAATGATCATATGATCAAGGAAACTTATTTTATATTATATTTTCATTCACTTTTCCCTCTGGTTTCATATTCACATTTTATGGCTTCTTGTTTTAATAAATTTATATTTTCAGCCTGAAATAAATTTTGTTTTCATCTAGGCCCTTAAGGTCACTAAATTTATTTACATTTTTAATAAAACGTTTTACTTACTGGACAAGATTTTTTTTTTTACTATTTTCTAAAAATATCAGATCATTAAATTTACATTATGGCATCAATTTTTGAATACTTTGCAAATCAACCCCTTAAACTTATATAATTGGATTTTAGATATATATTTTTTCTTTTTAAATACCATACATTCATTCATTTTTTTTTTTCCAAATTTTTGAGAATCAAAAAATTGTCATAAATAACATATTTACCAACCCATGTGACCTATTCATAATTCTAAACTCTCTTTTGAACATTTCTTTTCACTTTAGTCTTTAAATCATGTTTAACTAACATTAAGCTTTATGTTAGTGGGATTAACTTGTCAAATATGAAATAAAAAATATAGAGGGCTAAGGTCTGATTTGTAGTATTTCCAGAGGCTAAGAATTACTAAATTACCCATAATTTTTTTATTGCAATTTAAACCAAATTGTTTCGCCCATGTTGCTTACTGTTTTCACACAGTTTGTTGACAAAACTTTAAAGAATTTGTTTCTCTCAATTTACACGTCATTTGAAGACATAATTTAATATAATTTTGTAGATATTTAAGTTAACTTAACGTTCATAATTTTTTTATGATTTTATGGATGATTTTAAAATATAAAAGAGGCCCATTTTCTCAACTGGTGCTAGGCAGATTTTTTGATTTTTACCATTGACTCCCTTGACTTTAAAATTTTATATTTTCCAATCCTTCTATTAAAATCAAGTTCTACCACTTGGATATTTTAATTTAAGAGTTATTAATCACATATAATTTTCTTAAAATTTATTTCTCAGCACATAATTTAAATTTTAAGTTTTTCCTAAAACTTCTTATTTGGACAGTTTTGTGCTAGATTTCAAATTTTGAAATATTTTCTTCTAATTTTCCCAAAAATATAATTTTAAATTATTATTAACCTCATAACATGTTTATTAATTATATTTTGTTACAACAACACATTTATTTCATATAAAAATTATTAAAACATATTTATTTCTTTAAATTGAAAACAAAATATTGGTAGTTTGGGAATTTTTTGCTTATCTCTTAGAAACAAGACAAAGATCTTGTGTTGATCATCAAGTTAACTTCTCCTAGACTTGATCTATTACTTATACCCTTTCTTGAATTTTAGTGGAATTTGTTTAAGTATTTTTTAGGATTATTTATTTTAAGAAAAGAGAGAGATGTAAGGGTGTTTCTTGGAAAACAAATGGTGGAAGAAAGAAGATGGAGGCGTTTTGTGAGAAAAGAAAAGAGTCATTGTGTCTTAATTTATAAGAGATTTTAAGTATACAAATAAAATAATTTTATTATATTTTCTAAACATTTTAGAATTTGTTTTTGATATCAATTTCACTTAACCAATCAATTTTAGCCACTTACAAGGATACCTTGCATCTAAATCTTCATTTCCATTGTATTGTTTTATTTAGTTGACACCTAATCATATTTGTTGGCAGGTTCATTTAATTTTATCAAGACCACTTTTTTTTTATTTAATCAAAATTTTTTTTTCTCATCAAACCGTTGCCTCATCTTGCATAGACACCTAGCTCATTGAAATATTTCTTATTCAATGAAATATTATCTTGTGTTGACATATTTCCTACTTTGTTGGCAAAATAATAAACCATTGGATCTAATAGACATGATTTTTATTTACTAAAAAATCCTCTTATATGGACACCTAGCCATATTAGATGAACTCCCTCAAAAAAAAAATGATTTCTTCCTTATATATATATATATATATTGACTTTAAAATTTTATAACAAAACATTTCCTTATCACATATTAGAAAATTAGCCAACAAAAATTTGATAAATCTACATGTTTCTCCTTAAAATTACTAAAATTGAAATTGTGTCCTTACCCCAAAACGATTTGTATATGGAAATAAAAGGGCATTTTGTTTTATCTTTATTTGTTTACTTTAATTTAAATAAGATTGGTTTTGAGAGAAATTTTTTTTTTCGTGTGTCAAGAATTTTATTTCAAAGTTCTTGGTAAATGGGAAAATAAATTATAGGATCAAGTATAAAAATTATTAACATTTTTATGATTGGATGGTAAATTTCATTTTTTACCATGTCATGAAAGTAATTTTATTTATAAATAGCTTAGTAGAGTAAATTACTATCATTGTTATTTTATTTATCCTCTTGGACATAGTGACGTGTAACTCTAGCATTTCGTGACGTTTTTATAAGTATTCTTACTCATTCATAAGTTTTAATTCATGAAATTATTGTACTCTTAATAATATTTAAATTGTACTAATGATTGGCACCTTTGAGTCCAAGTTGAACAATACATCACCAAGTTCGGACGAATTGGAGAAGGCCTTGTTGGTTCACCCACCTTCATGCAACCTTAACCCCTACCCTTAAACCAAACGACCACTTTAGGAACCCCAATTCGAGAGGAATAGGGCTTGTCAAGCTAGAAACGCCATAAGTCGAGCCAACCAGGGCTGAGTGAAGGAGAATCTGCCTTTCCAGGCCACAATATCACATAAGTCCTATCCAATTGTAGTCCTAACCAACTTGTGTTATAGCAATCTGTATAGACATACTCAGTAATGTATCTCTAGAATCCAATTGGATTGTTATATACACAAGATGATGAAGAGTGGTGCCAAGAGTTGGTGGAAGTAAACAGACAAGTGTTGCTTCTGTATGCTTCAAATCATGCAAGTGGATTAGGTATTAAGAGATGATATTAGTTTTGGCCAGATGTTAACTAAGAACAAATATGCCTTGCATGCTTGACAAATTAAAAGTTTGTCTCCCACTGTGACGACCCGAAACTTACCAGAACTTTTAAATTAAAAACTTAGAAAAAGCAGAGTGATTTTTTTTAAAAAAAACACACTTTCTAAATACAATATTAATAACGCTTAAGAAAATATAATACTTAACTTATAGTGTTTGGGAAGATCCCATTAAGAGCATTGTTGATTTGCAAAACATTTTATGTAAGGGGAAGATTACCCTTTTCCCTTACTACATGGTAATTCCCGTTCGTGACTTAAAAGCCTTTTTCCTTTGATATCATGAAAACATAAATTAAGTATGGGAACATAAAACATTGGCAGTGCCAGATTTATATTATTACAAAACCTTGAGAATAAATTACTTTTACACTTATAAAACCAATAGCGGAAATAACTATTGCGTAGCGGACTTTAACCATACCCACCCTCTAGCATATCTCCCGGCCTGCAAGCTCAACAATCCAGCTGGGTACCTATAACACAAACGTAAGTTTTGAGCCGAAGCCCAGCAAGTATAAATGTGTTATCTCACCAAAATGTGCAATCTACTTAGCGTATTAAGCACGTCGAAAACGTATACTTATCAACACAGAAAGTTTAGAAATTATAATAAGAACGTACTTACATCTTATCTAAATATACTAATTAATGTTTCGGGATCATATCAACCTTTATAATAGTCATTGTTAGATTTTAGATTTATATCAACTAACTCATTTAACATGACATAATCCACTAAGCAGTATACTCAGATATCGGACCATGGAAAACAAAACGGTTAACACAACATAAACAGTTTATCAATATGGACTCTGAGGTTGATATGTCCCCTATTCCTTTTATACAATTTACATCATCTTCACATGGACAACCAATATTTCATCATGTAACATTTAGAGTCATGGCATCAAGCAGGTAAAAAATGTGGATAACAAATCTTGAAGATGCAGACTCTATGATTCTAGATGATATCAGCTTCGTAAAAATTTATTGCTGTGAAAAACTCTCTTAAATTCATTTTCGGGCTCGGATGTCAACACAAATGCTTGCCACCAGAAACTAGGTCAAGAGGGTTAACACAACATGAACATTCTACTTATTCCCACACAAAAGATGCAGTGGTGCAGCTCACGCCGAATTGACGAAGTCTGCAAGATTATTTTCTTAAAGAGTAGTGGGTGTGACATCATTAAAAATAGTAATTCAAAATTTTCCCCAATACGTAAAAACTCATTTTGTAACTCAGAAATATCATGATAAAATGAGTAAACTTACTGTCATAATTTCTAGGGAAAAACTTTAAAAACGTGTTTCATGAATCTTTGAAACTTGAGATCTTCATGCTTACTCTTTATGGGACACTACATGTAACACAAAATATGTGTACAAAACATGTTCATTATCAACATAAGAAAACCACCAACAAAGATAATAACATCATACAATTTCGTGGTGTGGCTGGTTATTGCATAGCAGTTATTTACAATTATGTGTTTGATATGCAATAATTTCCAACATTTACGAACAGTTTTGAAAACGTCTTATAATATTCATACAGACATGTCAACACGTATCAGATATACACATAGCCTAAACATAGCAGTGCATAACACAGTAAATAAACTACACACTTTTTCAAAAACAAGTTTTGTTCCATGTTGTAGGTGAGGTTTGTACTTACCTCTTTGCTGTGCCTTCTTATTCTCAAACCTTTCCTACAGAAAGCAATCTCAACCCTTTGTTAGAGCTTAAAAATTCCAAGGTTTAGGCTTGAAGAAGGAAGAACACTTTGTGTTCTTTTTTGAGTTGGTCTCGGCCAAGCGAAGAGGAAAGAAAAGGATAAGAAGGTTTCTAGTTGCTTCTTTCATTTACTCTTTACTTTTCCTTTTTTTTTTCTTTCATCTAATTTGTCTTAAAAAACAAGGCCTAACCGACCACATTTTTTGTGGTTTTCAATTATATTACAACATTACATTTGATTTTTATAAAAACAAACTGACATATGACACACATTTGAGCCACAAAAAATCATTTTTTTTTTTCTCTTTTGCTTTCTTTTTCCTCCTTTTCTTTTCTCTTTAACATAATTAAATAACTTAACAATAATAAATTAATTGTATTTGCAAACTAAAGCTTAATTCTAGCTAAATTGCTAGATGGGTTTGTAAAAAGTCCCATCTTTTAGTTTCCAACCCTCAAATTTAAATTTTCAAATTTATCTCCTATAACATCTGTTGTCTAGTTTCGAAATAATTTTCTATTCACTTATCTTTTAAGCACATAAACCAATCAATAAATTGCATAATCTTTATAACATAATTTCTTATTTAATTACGCAATTCAAAACACAATTCTATAACAGTTTTACTTGCATTTAAATTCGTTACTTGAACAACCTGGAAA
>WUAT03283236.1:0-10966 GCA_010015005.3 Ulmus americana | reverse complement strand
TACAAAAATGCCATTAAATAATAAATTGTCCATCTTTTTAATTACAAAAATACCATTTATAATAAATGATTTTTATTTTTAATTACGAAAATGCTATTATTTAATTTAAAGTATTAATTATTTTGTTGACTTTTATAATTTATAGAATTTAAATAGTAATTTGCATTGGAATAAGAATGCGAAAATGCCAAGCATATATAATATTTTACTACTTGTTGTACAAGATTTAAGATTGTCATTGGCATGTGCATTGGAGATAGTCTAAAAATTTAAAATTTTGCATTCTCTTAAATGTAACATAACATATTTTTTGCAACATACAAATATTTATTACTATGTGGAGACAAGTTTATTAAGATATGACCTAGAAAAATTATAACATATTACAGTGTAAAGTTTATTCTTATTTATAATTTACCCAAGTTGAGATCATAATTTTTTTTTGTCTATATTAGAGGTTATTCACTATAATTTTTTTAGTGTTGTTTCTTATTATTTGCATATTTTGGCTTGATTTGAATACTGTTACTATTCATATAAATCGTGATTCAAAATATAAAAAGAATATTAATTCAGAATTATGATTCAAATCACAAAAATAATCTTATTTCTACGGTAATCATGATTGCTTCATAATCATGTTTGAATTACATTAAAATCATCAAAATATCGTTTAAATCACGAGAAAAAAAACACCTCATTATCTTGGTGGTTAGATTGTAGTGTTGTTCATTAACAAAAAAAAAAATTGTATTGTTGTTTACAAAAATAAAAATAAAATTAAAAAACGTTGTTTACTTTCTCTCTATCATGTTATTTAAATATAAAAAATCAACTTAGAAAAATAAATATTAGATCATTGTCCCAAAGGTAGTTGGAAAATTGGCTTTGGACACGAGAAGAAGTAAGAGTACATCCATATTATCGAAAATCAACATAAATCAGCTTAATTTGGGAAGCAATTACAGGAAGAAAAAAATAGATATACATATATATATAAAAGAAGGAAGTATTAATCTGTCCAACCCTTCTTTTCAGTGCTTGATTTACTTAGTATGAGTACGCCGACTACAATAAGCATAGCACCTACAAACCACTGTTAACTAAGCCATGTTAGAATATATAGTTGCAATTATTAACCATGTGTGGAAAGAAAGATCAACTTCAAATTTAGTACAAGTATTAAGAAAGATATTAAGGTTATACTTCTTAAGATATAAAAGGTTAGAATTGTTAAACAATTCTCTTTGCACACCAATCTCAACCTGAAACACAAACTTATATCTTCCAAATTTCATCTCGACAGACCACAAAAGAACAGCTCCACCTTTCAATTATTGTAGATGAAAATTTGTCCTGATTTTGTGATGGTGAACAATCTGATCTTGAGAGTTTCTCTAACATCACAAGGACTATTAGGCTATAGCTTCTTAGTTCTTACTCATGAGACTAAACAAATCTATTATTGGGCCATAGCTTCCATAAGCATTATTCTTGCAGAGTCCAAACTACTTAAGTTCCAATTTTCATCCAGAATAAACAACATCATATAAAATTATAAGCTGGTCAAGCCCACTAGACACACTACACCTTTTGGATTTGCTTCTTTGGGAAGGAGAATTACCACCAATATGCTTGTGACTACTACTCCTGTTTATTTCTATAAATAAATCTATGGACATAGCAGCCTATATACAAGTATTATGGTAAATTCAATCAATTTAGTAAACAAAAACAATTCTCCCATTAACTTGCCGATCCACAAGTGGGTACTCTCCAATGTGAGCAGGAAGGAGATCTAGAAAAGTTCATACAGGAAAGGAGCCATGGCATATTCAACTATTATCATTTAATCTTCCATTATATTGAAAACATTCAGACATCATTAAGAAGGGCATTGTTTGATTTACCTGAAATGATAAGGCTTCTTGAAACAAAAAGTATCCAGCAAGACCCGAAGTGAGGAAGTTAGTGGCAAAGTTGGTGACTGTAGCTTGTAGAGACGAGAGAGCTTTAAGGCTATTGACATAACATGCCCACATAATTACATTGAAGAATATGACTGCACCATACTTAATTATCTGCAGAAACTCTTATCACACAAAAGTCACAAATTGCAAGAAGAAGAAAGCAGAAAATTCTTGCTTCAATCCAAATTAGGTATTAGATTATTCACAAAATTAGAAGATTGTTCGAGAAACAGAAATTGACAATCCAAAAAAAAAAAAAAAATCGAGTTTGAGATGGATTTCTTATGGTTAACGAGTCCAGGAAAAGAAAGAAAAAAATCAAATCTAACTATTTAGGAATTGAAAGGATCGGCAGCAGAGGAAGAACTTCTAAAGATCTAAAATTAGTAATCGAAAGGTACCTGAGACGTGAAGAGCTTAGCGGCAATGGCGGCTAGAGCTGCGTTGAGTCCGGCTGAGATTGCCCACGCGTAACCTCTGCTCTTGCCACTCTCCATTGAAGATGGAACACAGATCCCTTCGAGTCGAGTTCGAGATGAAACGACAGATTTTTGCTGTGACGATGTCGTTCAACTAACAATTATACTAGCTGTCAACAGTTGCCAAGTTAAACGATGCGTTTAATCGAAACGCTCGTTAATTCCCCATTTGACCCTTCCGTAGAGAGTCGACAAAACTTAACCTAGGCCTATCGGCGGTCTCCTAACATAAAAAGGAACCTAAGCTCTTGAACTTCTCCAGATCTTATTCGCCGCGAGGTTTCCAGGTGTTCTGTTCGTTCTCTTTCTCTCTCGATCTAATCTTAAAACCCTAATCTTTCAAGCGATTTTGTGTTGTTTCAGTTCTTGCCTCTTTTCTTTTTTGTGTTTGTTCTAAAAGAACCCTAATTCGCGTTCGCCTTTTCTTCTTACTCGTATTTCTGATTTGATTTTTGTAAAGAATTTTGTTTTATCAGATAAGATTTGTATTTTGATTGGGTTGGGAATGAGCGAGGCCCAAATGATGAATCTTTGGAATTATTGAATGTTCCGATTATGATATTTGGGGCATTTTGATTCATTCTTTATTGAATAGGAAGATCTGATGCTCGTCTCTTTATCTTGTTTTGGGGGGTTTTTTCTTGAAGCTCGTTAGGTTTGACAAAATTAAGAGTTACTTTATAATTCTGAATTATTATATGAGCCAGTGATGCTAACTTTGATTTCGACTGAAGTGCAGTTCTTTGCATAAATGTTGAAATTCATAAACTAGGACGGTCTGAGGCTCTTTATTCTTGTTCCTTGTAATTTTTGGTCTTTTTGATTTTGAATGATTTTTTCTTTAGCTTTTGGCTGTGGATGATGAGAATATCTATTTTACAGTTATCCCTGTCTGAGTTATAGGTGCTGAAAACTTGTAATCTGACACAGCTCTTTCAATATCTTCATTCCTTTTTATTTATTATTATCGAATTTATTTTTTTGATTTCTTTCTTGCCCATTTCCAGTATGCACTCATTAGTGTACCTATGAGAAATGCGGTGGTTAAGCTCGGAATATTTCCACTGGAACCTAAAGAATATTAGCTTTTGATTTTGATATATGTCTCTGTGATGGGAGATATTTTTAATTGGAAAATAAAATTTTAAACCATTGTTTTAAAATGTTTTAAGTCAAAAAAATTTACGAGATCAACATAAGAATGACTGAATCAAAACAGAGATTTGACTTGCATAATAGAGGGATGAAGGGAACTAGTCCCTGCTAGATCTCACGGGTTTTCCGAATCCCTAATCATCATAAGCCTTGGGAGAACAGATAGATAGATTGCCAATCTCTCAAGCGCATCTTTACTGCCCCACCCAAATCTCCTTTTCACGGCAACAATTTGAGAGCAAATGGTCCCCGGAAAAGAGGTGGATTGCAATAGCAAACACAGGCCGTGAAAAAGCAACCCACTTGAGGATAATTAACCTACTCGTTCTTGAAAAAAAACTAATTTTCCAACCCTAGTCTAGATTCTAGTCGTTCCACAATAAACTTGATATCCGCCACCTCACAATTGCGAAATGAGCAAAAAAGAGTGGCAGGTTCAGAATTTTTTTTATTTTGCAAAAATAATTCTTATTTAGGATTAATACTCTTAATCACAATTAAGAATTAATTATCTTAAATCAAATTAATTGATAAATTTGAATGGGAGAAGGTTTAACAAAGGAGTAGATTGAGAAGGTTTAACAATGTTAAACACTTCGGGTTTTGCATTTATTTTAAATATTTGTTTGAATCCGAAAATAAAAAATTTGTTCATATCATCAAAATTTGTTTATATATTTGTTTGAATCCGAAAACGAGAAATTTAAAGTATTGGACTAAACGCATTGTTTCGCTAGGTAAATGGTGACGAATTCGAAATCAGAGTTGAACATTAAACAACATGAATCCGAAATCAAAGTTGAACATTAAACAACATCATCTAAACTTGACTCAAATCTAAGGAGTTAGTTAAAGTTTTTAGGTTCCGTCTAAAAAAATAATTGGTAATGAATAGAGTAACTCTACTCTTATAAGTATATTATTATCTCTATATTCATTCAATGTGAGAGATTCAACATGCCCGGACTAATCTTGGATTATTGGTGTGTATGCTCTTTAACGGTCAAGACTTTTTTGTTTGTTTCAATGACTCAAGTTTTAAATTTTAAGATTTGAGTTATTCAGTGATTTAAATTAGTGTTTGTTTAAATAATGACTCAAATGTTAGTTATAAAATTTGAGTTATTGGATGACTCAAATTCATTGAATTAGAGTTTTGATTTTATGATAATTTTAATTCTAACTCTAATTCACACAATGAAATAACTCATATTTTAATTTATTTTTATAACTTAATTCAACCTAATTTATCTAAACACAAATCAAGTTTTTAAAATTTAGATTCTAATTTAAAACACCTTTCTAAATACAAATTCAAATTTTATGACTTAAATCATATAACTCAAATCTTTAAAATTTAAAATCATTAAACCAAATATATGTCCAATGTATTTGTTCAATGTGGACTTTTCACATAAGGAGTTAAGAACATAGGAGATGCGTGGGCAATCTTAGCTGGACTCAACGCTGCCATTGCTGCTAAACTCTTCACGTCTCAGCTCTCAGGTACTTTTCGATTATTTATTTCAGATCCTCTATTGTGGAGCTTTTGAATTCCTAAATTGATTGATTTTAATTTTTCTAGACTCGTCAATCATAAGAAATTCATCTAAGTGCTTGTTTAATAATTATTATTATTTTTTTCAAATTATAAATTTTGAGCCATCCTACTTTGAAAATTTTGAAATTAGTAACTAATTTCAAAATTTTCAATCATTTTATCTTGTAAATAATCTAATGCCTCATTTAGAATGAAGAATGAAGTAGAGTAGAAAATTATCATTCAAATTTATTCTTGAAAATAGTCAATCCAATATCACCTTATCCCCGATCCAAATCAAGCCTAAAAAGAATAACAATTGGAGATCTTTGTCTGAATTTTATTTTGATTTATTTATTTTTCGGCAATATGTGACATTTTTTTTTATGGGAGTTACGATTTTGTAGTATTTTATACTGATATGTTTTTGAAATAGTATTGTGAACATAATATTTAAAATTTTAATTTTTTATTATTTAATTAGATTGTAATTCAACATTTAATTATAAATTCTCTTATTACCCTTTGAATTAATTATTATTGAATTATTTTTTTACTCAAAATTAGTAGTCAAATGGGGCAATTTTAAAAATGCCAGTTTTTGGAAGCTTTGTTAAAAAAATAGTGGTTGGTTTTTTAAAAATAAGGACAAAAATGTCTTTTACATGAAAAAATCTTGATAAAAATATAAAAAATTAAAATTATGAGATAAAACAAATATAGACCCATAAAATTGATATTGAGCCTAATTTTCTCAAAGGGATTTTTCACTCGTCGCTATTTTTGTTATTAATATCGTTATTGTTATCATTTCCATTACAATTATCATTGTCCTTGGTCATTGTAGTTACAATTATCATTATTAATACTATTACAATTAAGATTATCATTGTCATTATTATCATCTTACCATTATCATTATTACCACCGTATTATTAATATTGTTAGCTACCAGGGTAAAGATCTTGTGGATGTTGTGAGAGACTTTTTCTTGACAGGGATAATGCATCTGAGTTTGAATCAATGCTAGCAATAAGGTCCTTGTACCTAAATGCCAAAACCCGATCAAGACAAACCAATTTCGGTCTGCAATTTTGCTTACAAAGTTATTTCCAAAATTCTTACGGAGAGAATTAAACTTTTGTTGGGAAAGTTGACATGTCCAACTCAAAATGCAGAGATTAATTCGCGATAATGTCGTTGCCATCGAAGAAACCTTTTATTCAATGAGGCGTAGAAGGGATTTGGAAGGTGGATGGCAATGAAGATAAACTTGGAAAAAGCGTACGGCTTACGATATATTGAGTTGGCAGTTTGTGGAAGTGGTGTTGGATCCGTTGGGTGGTAGAGTGCATCTTATCCATTTTTACTAAAGGGAGTTCTGGTAAATATTACTCGGGAAAGATGGGTCAGGTTGTCGTGATGGATGCAATTGGTTTCAAAGTGAGAATAGAGGATGAATAACACAGAGGTAAGGGTGTTTCAGGTGGCAGGGAGAAGTATCAAAAGATGGGACGTTAAAACCTTACTCATCTGCCATTGGGCTAAACTGATTTGGATCCTGTTTTGAGTATGCTATTCAAATCAGCCAAGCAAAATAGGAAAATGAACAACACAAGGCCCAAATATGTTTTAAATCACCTTGATTGTTTTCGATTACAAATTTTGGGGCATTTTGATTCATTCTTTATTGAATAGGAAAATATGATGCCCTATTTCCTTTATTTTCTTCTCCTTGATTTTGGGGGTTTATCTTAATGCTTGTTATTTTTTATACAAAATTTAGGTTTATTTTATAATTTTGAACTTTCACATGAGCCAACGATGCTAAGTTTGATTTCGACTGAAGTGAAGTTATTAGAATTTGTATAAATATTGAAATTCATAAACTAGGATAGTATGAGGCTTTTTGTCTTTCTTTTCCCCCCTTTGTTTTGTAATTTCTATCATTTTACATCTTTCAGATTTTGAATGATTTTCAATTATTCTTAGATTTTTGGTTGTGGATTATGACAATACCTATGTTACAATTATCCTTGTTTTTACAATTATCCCTTTTTGAGTTATAGGTGTTGAAAACTTGTAATCTAACACTATTCTTTTAATCTTTTAATCTTTTCATGTTTTTTTTTTTTGTTTGTTTATTCTTATCGAATTTATCCTTATATTTTCTTTCTAAGTCGGACATGATAACTGTAAAATAGATATTCTTGTCATCCACAGCAAAAAATTTAAGAAGAATTGAAAAGAATTCAAAATTTGAAAGACCTAAACGATAAAAATTACAAAACAAATGGGGGACAAGAAAGACAGAAAGCCTTAGACCGTCCTAGTTTATGAATTTCAACATTTATGCAAATTTAGCATCATTGGCTCATGTGAAAGTTCAAAACTTTAAAATAAACCTAAATTTTATAAAATAAAAAATAACAAGCATTAAGAGAAATACCCAAAATTAGGGTTTTATTTCCCCCTCTTTTGATACCTCTCTCATTCGCTTAAAACACCCTTGCCTCTGTGTTCTTTGTCATCCATTATCGCTTCGAACCGATTGCATCCATCATTGTGGGTTGTTGATGACGAAAACTGGCCCATATTCTTCGGTTATGTTTTACCAAAACTCCTATTAAAAGTAAACCCATTGGAGGGAAGCGTCATTGTTGACGAGAGTTTTGCTGAGGTTGACATACTATTAAACGTTCTTGGTCTGCTCCTTTGCTCTCTTTCCCTTAACCAAACACAAGGGATTAGTAACAATACTGGTTTGGGAGATGACATGCAACCTTAAGACAATGATGTTGAAGATGTTATTGATGAAGAAGTTCATCGTAACATATTGAGTATAAAGCTAGAGAGACATAGTCTAAAGAAGACCCTAATTGGGTTCAAGCTGATTATAAAGATTCTTATGATACAAAATATTAACGATCATTTGTCCAACTAAGTTTAGATGATGAAGAAGAGGTTAATCAAGAGGATAAATATAACCTAGTTGATTTACCCGAGGATGCTAGAGTTAGATCAGACTCTGATAGAGAGGTGCAACCAAGATATGCAAACATAAGACATCCCCTTCCTACAAAGCCTATTTACAATGCAGTTGGTAAGGTGCAACTTGGCATTCACCAGCTTTATAATGATCACAAGCACTTCAAACAATGTTTAATTGACTTTGCAATTGATCAAGGATTTGAGTTTGAGTTCATCAAGACTTCTAGATTTAGGCAAACTTATAAGTATGCAGCTGAAGGTTGTATGTGGAGAATTCATGCAAGCAAGTCACATCTTAATGATTCAAATGCCTCTTGAAGTTTTTCCAAGTTTGCAAATTACCTCTTAATATTTCAAAATAACCTTTTAGTGGACGGGAATTGTTACGGGATTATTTCTTGTCATCTTTTTTGTCCCACGTGAGGCACACGTAACAATGGGCAAGAACGATCTTGAAATTTCAAATACATTTTTTCTTCTTTTTTTCTTTTTCTTTTCCTCTCTCCTTATCCCTCACTTATCTTCTTCTTCTTTTCATCCTTACCCAATAAATCGGCCTCTTAAAATCCTCCACCCTCGCCATCAACCCAAGCCCCACCTCTTTTCTTCTACTTCCCTCTCTCTTCTCTTTGCTTTTCGCTCTCAGTCCATATGCCCATTTCTAAAATTTGATGTTTACAAATTTCTACACTTTTATTTTTTTTCGTTGTGGGGTTTGGAATTTGAGGGTATTTTTGAGGGTTAGGGTTGATTTTTGTTGATGGGTTGCTTTAAATTTGGGATTTTTAAGGTGGATTGATGTTTTGGGTTCTTGTGGATTTTTGGAAACTGGGTGGAATTATGATCTTTTTGAAATCAGGAGACTTTTGGCTTGACTGGTTGTGGTTGATACTAGTTGTTTTAGTTGTTATGAACGGTTGATGTTTTGGCTAGTTATTTTAGTTGTTATGAGAGATTCTTGACCAGATTGTTAGACTAGCCATGACTATGATTTTCATTGTTTGTAGCTATGTATGTGTAGTTTAACTAGTATGGCTTGTTGGTGGAGATGAAGCGGAAATAGATGAGAGGAACTACAAATAGAGCTATGAATTGATTGATACCTACACATTGATTAGGTGTTAAGATTTTCCACCATTTTTATAGAGCCATAAGATAAGATAATAACAATGTAGAGAGGCACAATGTCTGTGAGAACGGTTTTTTTTCTCTGTGATTTTCTTGGGAGAAAAAAAAAAGGTTTTGTTTTTGTTGTAGGTTGGGGGATTTGAGGAGTACCCATATTAAAAAATTGGATGAAATTGAAAACCCAAGAAGGGATTTTGCAAATTTTGAGTTTAAGTTTATAGTTTTATAACATTTTCGTGGGAAAATGATGGAAAACAAGTGAGAGGGAAAGGCAAGTAGGGATGAGGAAGAATGAAAAGAGTGTTATATTTATGGGATTTTCCAAAAATTCCCCTGGGCATTTCTCACTTGAGCAACACGAGAGCAAAAACGAGACATAATTTCACATCTGTTACAATCCCCGTCTATTAAGTCACAAAACAGTAACTTTGGCGAGTTAAAAGGGTATTTTTAAATATTAGGAGGCAACTTGGAAAAACTTCAGAAGACATTTGAATTATTAAGTCGCAAGTCATCATGTGGTCTTTATTTGATGGTGAAAAGTTTTATTCTTAAGCACCAATGTCAATCTATTAGAACCAACAGGAAGGATTCAACAACTTGGATATCTAGGGTTCTTACTACTGAGTTGATGGATGATCCTAACATGAAGTTGGGTATTATGTGTCGGAAGCTAAAATACAAGTTTGGATTGACTAGAATTCCTAAGGCAAAATTGTTTAAGGCAACGATAAAATCTTGGAATGGTACATTAGCTGCATATACTGAAGAATTCTGCAATCTTAGGTGCTATGCAAATATGATATTGATACCAAACTTGGCAGCATGGCAATGATCCAAAGTGATGCTTTTAACAATCCACCAAACTTTAAAAGAATTTCCATGTGTTTGCTGCTTGTAAAGATGGCTTTTTGGAAGAGTGTAGACATGTGGTGGATTTGGCTGGATGCCATCTTAAAGACCATTATGATGGGGTTTTATTGGCTACAATTGTCATGGGGGCCAACATGTAATTTTTTCCCCTAGAATATGCAATAATGGTGGTCAAAGATAATAAAACTAGGAATTGGTTTTTTGGAATTGCTTATAGAGGTTGTTGAAAGAGATTTGCACTTCGAACCTTGATGTGTCGTATCTGATAGATAGAAAGTAAGTAAAATATGCTTGTCCTTTGTTAGTTTATATTATTTTAGACATTGTTATATGATACTAATTTGTTTATTTATTTGAATGATTTAGGGTTTGGTTCAAGCAGTTCATAACTTACTACCAAATAAATCTCACAGGATGTGTTGTCATCACATCTTGCAGAACTTTCAAAGTCGTTTCAAGCAGATTGGGTTGAAAGATCTCTTATTGTTGCTTGATAGTATCTATATGTACTTGAACCCATGAATTGGGCATTCCATGCTATAGACCCAAGAGTTAAATGTGATCACATCACATCCAATTTTGTAGAAAGCTTTAATGCTGAGTAGGAAAAGAGAGGTTCAATCCTCCAATAACAATGTTGGAGAACATTAGAAGCAAGATCATGGATCTGATATTCACCAAGCAACAAATAACATCTAAATGGGACAAAGTCTTGACCCCTTATGTATATGGTATGTTAAAGTTATTGGAAAGGAAGTCTAGGCATGCTGAGGAAATCAAGTGTCATATGTATGGGTTAAGTTATTTTATTTGATGTAAGAGTTTATGTG
>WUAT03283126.1:0-10966 GCA_010015005.3 Ulmus americana | reverse complement strand
AACAAGAATATATAGTGCTAGAAAAGAGAACAAATGGACCTATATAATCAAAGTTCCAATAAATAATTAATTAATCTCATTAATTAATTAATTATTAACTTTGTTCAAGCCACTACTAGGGATCAAAGTTGCACTCTAAGATTATATAGATATATTTCACTATGCCAGAATTGACATTTATCAACACATGGAATGCGTTGATAAATGTTAAAAATGCGTTGGTAATACTCTTTACCAATGCAATGTCATACATTGGTAAAGAGGACCCGTGCATTGGTGATTCTTCGTAGGTAAAGGTATTTACCAATGCATAGTGACTGTCAAAGTGGCGTGTTATTGTGAGCTTTAAGACTGATGTGGATAATGACATGGCATGCCACCTCAACTGCCACATCATCTCTTGGTACAACTTATGATTATGTGGTGATGACGTGGCATGCCACCTCATCTGCCACGTCATCCTTTTGTCACTTAATGATGATGTAGCTGTGACATGTCGTGTCATGTCACATTTGACCAATCAACGCTGAAGCCATGGATGCCACATGTCGTAATATAATTTGTCCATGTCATCGTTGTCTGGTCAAAAACAATGATTTCATATGCCACGTGTCTCTATTTGATTGTGCCACATCATTTTATTTTGACCAGTCTATGGATGATGTGGCATGCCACATCAACTTCTTTAACTAGTCAACGGATGAAGTGGAATTTATTCATTGGTAATGAGTCCATATGTGTTGCCAAAAATATATTTTTTAATACAATTTTGTGTTCTAAATATAGAAAATTATTTCGCACATTGAATTTCCATATTTATAATTATCTTATTTCATAACAATAAAAATTATGCAAAACATTATATAATAAATTCATCGTAACAGTATTAGTATTAGAATAAGAAGTAATGACGAGTTAATAAAGATAAGTCTAAAAATAGTAGAAATAAAATAGCATGTAATGACATAATGCACAACAACAAAAAGAAGAAGAAAAAAAAAAGATCATCCATGATGGACTGTTGTTGCCGAATCCTAATCTGGAACATGTGGAGGAATCGGTGGTCATGGTAAGCACTCCCTAGCTATAAGCACAGCATGCATCTTGCCCATCTCTACCGTTATCTCAGATATCTCTGACTTTACATCTTTAAGGTAGCTATAAGCACTCCCTAGCTATAAGCACAGCATGCATCTCGCCCATCTCTAATGTTATCTCAAATATCTTTGACTTTACAGCTTTAAGGTCTTCCGGCAAAACTACAACATCATCGATAGATGCCTGATCAATAGATGTGCCAATTGTTTACCACTAGTAGCATTTTTGAAGGAGTCCTAGTGGTGAAAGAAAAACACCATAGCAGACACTCGAGCATACCGAGAATAAATTTTGATATCCTTCAACTCAAAGTGCTAATCATCTCAAATAAACTACTTTTTCCCCAAATAAGATAGAAAAGAATGCTAACAAAAAATTGCATTGAACTATACACTGAAATGTATTAATAAAATTGTTTTGGGTGTCAAATTCCATGCAAAGTGGTCAATAATAAATTCTTTTCCCATACTTCAAATTCGTTGTCATGGTCGACCTTAAAAGGGTTATCACCTATACTATTGACTATATATATATATATACCCACCACGTGTACAAATTTAAAATCTCATACAATAAAATATTCCATCATTACCATATAGATTAGTGATATGAATGTGGCTATAGATCCATACTGTAGAAAAAACAAACAAGAAAACATGAAGGACAAAAACTAGCTATAACAGTAAGACTATAACAATTGAACAAGTACAAAAAAATATTTTAACTCTTTTAATTTTCAAAAGTTTCAATGTTTATCATGAAGGGTTAGCTAGCTAGATCTAACTCAAGAAAAAATATTTCAACTCCTTTAATTTTCAAAATTTTATGTCCAATATGATGTTATTTTTATGGGCCTATATGATGTATTTGCACTATGCGATGATAGGTTTTATAAATATATATATATATGATGTTTAAATTATCTCATAAGTTGACTTTTTAAGGTCAAATAAGTTTTTTATATTGTTTCTAATTTTATTTTTTAAAAGTACCTGTATATATATTCTTTTAATATATGACTTTAGGAAAAGACCAAATTAACAAAAAAAAAAAGCTAAATTATATTGAACCATGCATCCTTCGTGTTCTGGAAGACTCGGCATAATACCCAATCTCCAGGTTTGAAGGTCCTTGCTCTGATGTTCTTGTTGTAATGACGTGCTACCTTCTTGTGGTAAGCCCAGTCCAAAGACAAGCCATGTCCCTCAATGCATCGATGGTGTTGAGGTTGTGGTTGAGTTGCTACCAGATGGTGTCTTCATCAAGCCATTGGCATCTTACCGATGGGATCCCAGTTTCGACAGGAATGAAAACTTTTGAGTCCTACTGCAAGGCGAAGGGAGTCTCGCAGGTCAGAGTCTGGGGGGTGGTGCAGTAGGACCAGAGTACTCCGGGTAGCTCGTCAGTCCATGCACCTTTGGTCTTCTTGAGGTGCTTCTTAAGTGTCTTGATGATGGTCTTGTTGGAAGACTCAACTTGGCCGTTAGCCTAGGGGTAGCATGGTGTGGAGTAGTTCAGCTTAATCCCCCAATCTTTGCAGAAGTCTTGGAATTCAAAGCTGATGAATTGAGAGTCGTTGTCAGTGACTATATATTTTGGAACTTTGAAGCGGCAGATGATGTTCTTCCATATAAAGTTCTTGACTTTGCAGTTGTGGACCTTATGGAAAGCCTCAGCCTCGATCCACTTGGTGAAGTAATCGGTGACCGCTAGCATGTAGACTTGTTGGCTGAGTGCGATTGGAAGCTTGCCGACGATGTCTATCCCCCACTTCATGAATGGCTGAGGAGGGATGATGGGAGTAAGATGATCTGGGGAGAGGTGTGAGACTTGTACGAATCATTGGCAGCTGTCACACTGTTGGACAAAGTTGGTGGAATATGATTTCATAGTGGGCCAGTAGTAGCCTACAGTCAAGGCTTGGTTGGCAAGGATGTGTCCCTTGGCATGGTTGCCACACTCCCCCTGTTGGAGTTCAGCTAAGATATAGCCATCTTCGGTTGGAATCACACACTTGACATATGGTTCAAAGAAGGATCTCCTTAGGAGTTCGCTATCTAGGATGGTGAATCTAGTAGCCTTAGCTCGGAGGCGTCGTGCTTCAATCTTATCATCTGGAAGTTCATCTTGAGTTAAGTAGTGTGGGATGAGAGTCATCCATGAGTCTGTTGCATCAATAATTGTCACCTTAATAGGTGGATTCTTCCATACTACCGGCCATTGGAGGTAGATTAATGGGATAGACCGAGATGATGTAACTGGGATAGTTGATCCGAGGTTTGCTAGGCCATCAACATAGCTGTTCTCAAGTCTAGGTACTTGTGATATGTTGAACTCCTCGAAGGTGGATTGGAGTTCCTTGACATGGGCTAAGTAAGCCGTCATCTTGGAATCTCGAGCTTGATAGGTGCCGAGTAGTTGGTTGACAACTAGCTGGGAGTCTTAGCGTATGTCCAGCTTTCGAATGCCCATTTCCTTAGCGAGTAATAGACCGGCGATGAATACCTCATATTCTGCTTTGTTGTTGGTGGTCCGAAAGCCACAGCGGATGGACAGCTGGATGAGATCCATTTTGGGTGAGGTGAGGACGAATCCCAATCCAACTCCATTCACATTGCTTTATCCATCTACTGATAGTGTCCATTTGGAGGATGGATGGTCAGTGAGACTGAGCAGTTCCTTATCAGCCTACGTCTGAGCATTAGGAGTGAAGTCTACAATGAAGTCAACCAATACCTGGGACTTAATGGCAGTGCAAGGTTGGAAGTAGGGATGTAAACGAGGTCGAGTTCGGTCAGGGATGCCAATACCATCCCCGGCCCCACATCATATTAGGTTTACCATACCCAGCTCTATCCCATATTAAGTTATGCAGGGACGGGGACAAGGATTCCCCTATAGGGGACCGGGTCCCCGTCGGGTTCCACGATTATCTGGTTTTTTTTTCCTGCTATTTCATAAAAACAATGATAGGTAAATTCAAAGGAAAAAGAGTATGAATAAATAAGCAATCTATCCTCCTCCAAAAGGAAAAATATGAGCACTCGATCGGCAAAGAAAATGAGCACAATTTAGAAAGAAAAAAAAAAAGGGTCTAATGAGAAAATCTAGCATTTAATCAGAAACAATAATAGAAATATAATACTTGTTGCATTGCACCAAACACAAAACTTATATATGAATTAATAATAAGAATAACAAATCAAGGACTTGGAAATAGACAAGCACAAATACTATGAGACATAGCCTCCGTACTTTTCAGATAACAACGTCAAGTCATTTTCGAAATAAGCAAGGCACTAGCATCAACTTCTACTATTTTAAAAATTATGAAAAATTCCCGACTGTTATAACTATTTATTCAGGAATATTAAAACATATACTTTGAGGCATATCTCTGTCTATGTTTCTTTTGTTTCAATATATACAAATTAGTGGTACCCAACTCCATAACTTAATAAATGGAGATATGAAAAAATTAGACCAAGAATGAACTCATCCAACTAAAACTTGATTCCTCCATGTGTACAGAACAAAGAAAAAAAAGGAGCATAACAAGGATGACCATTGAAACATGTTATGATTCAAAAACTATTAAGTTATATTTACAATTAATAAACTGAACCAATTGCTAATAACCAGTCAATATAATATGGACAACAAAAATTTAAATGTGAACTAAAAGTAAGAATAGGGAAATACCAGGAAGAAGCTTGTCCCAGCTAAGCATATCCTCAAGAATGTCTTCACATTCTTTCGTGTCCTTGACAAACCCAGGCTTAACTGCATCCTCAACAATCTCATCCCATTTCTTGTCATCCATGTGCAAAAACTCATCATTTGCCATTTTCTTCACGACAATATTCCTTGCATTATAAATATCATCATTCTCTTCATCGGTATCATGCATATCCTCAAAATCAGATTCAAACTCTTTATCATTAATATGATCCATCGGCAGTAGCTGGAGCATATCCATCAACTTATAGTTATAAAAGCCAAAATGAAAAATACATATATAATTTTATAAAAATTAAATATATTTATTCAGGGCCGAGTATGGGAATTTTTTTCACTACCATCCCTTAAATTTTACCCTCCATCCACGGACCATTAGGGGCAAGTCCACGGCCTAACGGGGAAAATTTCCATCCCTACATTTAACCCTTTTCAAGCTTACTTTTATTATATTTATCGCTAGTTACCCATTTGATTTTATTGAAAATATTTAGCCTTATTTCTTTTTGTTAACCTACTTACTTACCTTTATGAGCCGAAAAATATTTTATCCTTACCTTTCTTTTAAGAGAACTTAATGTATACACATATGTTGAAAAGCACTTATGAGGAGTAAGGATGGAAATGTTTAAATTATTATTAACACAACCCAAGTACAATAAAGGAAATAGGTTGGGGGTTGAGGAAAGTGAATAAAGAATGAAAAAGGAGGTGAATAATTTTGTGCTAGAAAACAATTAAAAGAGAAAGAAAAAAATTATGTGCTATGAAAAAATGAGTGCAAAGTGATTCTATGATAAATAAAGAAAAAATATTGATCAAGAGAAAAATTTCAAAAAACAAAAAATTTGAGAATGAGTTGACTGTTGAAGTATGGTTATTTTACTGCTTAAAAAGGTTGTGTTTAAAATTAAGAAACTAAATTCTTTTATTTATTTAATCATTCCCGTTCTTGTGTAACTTATACCTTAGCCTAACATTACAAGCTTATTAAAGACCTATTGATTTGTGGTAGTGTAATTTTTTCTACATTTGTGGAGCATAGTTTGAAAAATGAGCATATGAAGTTTAATTTGTGATTGATGTCACGTTTTTATAAATATTTTTAGAGACCAAATTTGTGTTCATGAATGATGTGCATAAAATCATTTGAGTGTTAGGATTAATGGTTTCTGGTAAGATGATGTTTGAGAGTCAATAAAGAAAGTGAAGTTGATACTTGAATTGTTTTTAGACTTGGGTGATATTTAATTATTTTTTGTGTAGTGTGTTTTGTGTAATTTTTGAGACAAAAGTTGAATGACTTATAGACTAATGCTAACATTGTTTACGTTTAATTTCTTAGTTTCGATGTAGAGATCCCTTTAGCTTTTGCATGAATTGCTAGGGACCAACAATAAACTGGTTGGGACTTGTGATTAGAGCTGGAAATGTGTATAAATCGGTATATATTTGTTAGCAGTTAAGGTTGATTATATATTTATGCCTTAATATTTCTTAATTGTTGTATTTGGTGTCATAGTTTATTTTCATGCATTTTCAAGTCTCTTAAGCTTAAAAGATGGAGAAAAATAAATGTTGATGATGGCGGGACATAATCGGGCCAAGCCAGAGTTGAAAAGCACGTTCGGAAGCATAAAAGTTTAAAAGAAGGAAAAGTTTAAATGCTGAAAATTTGGGCAAGTTTGACTCTGCACATACTTTAGTATGTTGGACATAACTTCTTCATTCGAATCCCAAATATGGTTCTTTTGATGTCTTTAGAAAGTTAAGAGAAAGGGCTACAACTTTTATGAAAACACCTAGAGCTGAATCAACCGTTAAAATATTGAAAAAATGGATTTTGTGCCACAGCATCGGAAATCCATGCCTAGGTGAACAGATTTCGTATTTTAGGAGTCCGTCAATACCGCGGAGCTAGATTTGGACGGCAAGGTGCTAGGGAGCTGTGCTGACCCGATATCTGCTATTTTAAAATTGTTTTGTCTTGATCTTTCGAGAGTTTTAATGATATTCTTCTCCCCAAAAAACCCCTAAACTTCTTGTACTATAAATAGATCACTTAGGGTTCCATTAAATAGAATTCTACCATATATTATTCAAGTGATCATTCAAAAGGAAGATGTTATCTGGTTGAAGCCTCTAGCAAAGCTAGAATGAATCTTATAGGTGTAGTCTTTCATTTTCTCTACTTTTGTTTTATATTATGTGACAGATAATAATTGTATTTATTTTAATTACTTTCAATAAAATAGATTATTTATTCATGTAACAAATGATCAATTAGTTTATTTGTGAATAATTCAATGTGAGAGATAGATAATTAATTTATGTGAGATAGATTAAAGATTGTTTATATTCATAAACAAACATAAGTCGAGTCATGATTCTCTTATGTCGGCCAATGTGAGTAGTAATTAATCAAACTTAGATCAATTTTATAGGATTGTCATGTTAGATATCTTGTAAGATGGATCAAACTTGTGCTTAATTAAGGAATTGGAATAAATCAACAACTAAGTCAAAACTAGGAATTGGTAGATGAACCTTGAGTGAAATTCAACGCTTTGTGTTTTAACATATTATTTTAATCTTTTTCAATTAATCATTCCTTCTTGTTTCTTTTATTTAAATTTTATTTCTAAGTTTTTGTTCTCTTTTACAAGCCTTCTTTGTGGGATTGGCACCTCTTCTATACCACAAGTACCGCGTGTAAAGTTGAGCGTTATGAAGGCCTTATCCGTAAATTGGTCGACTCTACTGGCCAGCCCACTTCATGAGTTGGTTCACTTTACGAGCTAGCCCACTCCACGAGCTAGACTACTCTATGAGTTGGCCCACTCTATGATTAAAGCCACTGTACAAGCTGGGTTGACCTATGATCCGGGTCTCTCTACTGGTTGGAAACCTGTGCTTTGGCCCGTTGGTCACACGACTTGTTGTCCTCTCTGCAGATCAAGTCTCTCGCCCCTTTGATTGAGTCTCAATTGACTCCGTATCTTCAGCCATGTAGCATGAGACTTACAAAGGGGTTACAATGTTCTTGCTAAGTCAGCAGACATATTGTTCTGGCTAAGTCACTGGATGTAACATCCCACTACGTCAGGGACGTAGAGCCGGCACTTACTCTCTAATTGCCTATATGTATCAAGGTCGACCCTATCAAAATGGGACTCTTATGCTCTTGTTTACCTTATCACCATTCTCCCTAATTCACTCCTCACCCTTATATTCTCACCTTGGTACTACCATCGTTCTACTCCATAGAGCCAAGTAGCGACCACTTTACGACGTCCATCATGTCATAGATCCACAGTCACGGTGATGCTCATCCTCACTCTTTCTGTTTTTTTTAACTTTTTATCTCTCGATCTCCTTTCTAACTTGACTATAAGAGTTCCTTTGGCTGCATCACCCTAGTGTCATGGACTTCACGATCACCTTCGCTTTCTCTATGTCTTTACTCCCAGGTCCAGCAGGTTGTCAGTTGCCTCATCCTCACAAATTCGATTATGGACTTTCCAACCTTCTACAATTTAGTGCCCACCTTAGGGCCCCAACAATCATCCAACTAAACACAACCTCCATCATGGAAGAGAACACACTGACTCCATCAACTGACATTGCGGCTTAGATCACCACCCTCACCACACAAGTGCAGGACAACATGGATAAGTTCAAGGCATCGAGGATGAAAATGCTTTGTCCGAGTGGAGAACTAGACCCTCCAAGAGCATATTCAATAGCTCTTTACCCTCAAGTCTATGCTTTGCAGTAGCAGCACGATTCCAGGTTTTGTGTCTTGATCAATCGATGCAGCCGCTTGTGACACCTGAGCCTATTGGATCGTCGAGTCAACCACCATCCTTTATGTCGACCATAAATAGTGGCTCAATGTCAGTGCCCGCAAGCTCCATCGGATTCCTCACCACCAGATCCCAATCCAGGTCCACTGCACTCTTCCACCTCCACTTGAAGTCGAGCCCACTTGTCCAATCGACCCTGCCCCGCCCGTGCTGTCCTTTAACTTCTAACCTCTGGTGTCCTGCCATTCCAAACAACGGCTGGTTCATTCTACCAATAAATTCTGCCCTTCACCAGTACCTTCAAATCAGCTCTACATCCCATGTGGAGTGGGGGTCCCATGCCACATGCAGCCACCAAAGCTAGCCTCTTCTCATTCATTGGGACTCCCCTAGAGTAAGCAATGGTGAAGAGGCTGGCAGAGATAGAGATGATGATCCAGTGGATCCCCGGGGTACCAATCCTGCTCAAGAAGAGTTTTCTCCAAAGCTATGTTGACTTTCCATTTGTTGACTCTATCACCCTCATAAAGATGCCAAAGAAGTTTATCTTCCCCAACATGAAGCTCTATGGCAGCACGATAGATCTAGACAACCACATCAACTCCTACAAGCAAAGGATGTTCACCGTCACCATACCTCGCGAGCTCTATGAGGCCTGCATGTGTAAGAGTTTTCGGTCCAGCCTGACAGGACTAGCTCTCTAGTGGTACACCAACCAACCCAACAACTCCATCACATCTTTTGCTGAGCTCACAGACACCTTCGCTGACTAGTTTTCCAGTAGCAAGGAGCTAGAAAAGTTCTCATGTGACCTCTGCAAGGTCCAACAATGCCATGGAGAGCCACTTGGGGACTATGTTAGCTGCTTATACCATGAGAAGGTATTCATCCCTTATTGGAACCAGGAGACAGCCATCGACACCTTCCAGAAAGGTCTCTTCCCCAATGAAGAGCTCTACAAGGAACTCTGCAAGTTTAATTGTACAACTATGAAAGATGTTTTTGCTCATGCCTAGAACAAGATCCGATGGGAGGAAGACAAAGTCCACCGCAACCAACAAGCTTCACATGACAATCGGTACGAGACTAACACGTCAAGCGGTCCAATTGTTGAGCTAGCACTCGACTTGGAGAGATGTATCCCACAACCCCAAGGTAAGCTCTAGCCCGAGATATTAGACACCCGCCTGATCGACTGTCAGTCCAGCCCACAAAGCGAACCATATCTAACAAGGTTCTATTTCTTCTCTCAACTACACCACTTTGTTGTGGAGTTCCAGGTGCAATCAATTAGGATACAATCCCATTTTCTAATAAGTGCCATAGGAACTCATTGGACAAATACTAACCACCTCGATCGGTCCGAATTGTTTTTATAGGTAAACCTAATTGCATCTCCACATCTACACGAAACTCCTTGAATTTATCAAAGGTTTGACTCTTGTGGTGCATTAAATATATATATCTATATCTCAAGTAATCATCTATGTAGGTAACATAATTTTCATATCTACCTCATGCCTTGACGTTTATGGGATCAAAAACATTACTATGCATCAGTTCCAGTAGTCCTTAAGCCCTATTGCCTTTAGACAGAGTAATTTTGCCCTTTAAACAAGATTTACATTGAGGTAAAGGTTCTACCTCCAAGAAACTTAGAGGAATGTACTTTACTAACCTTTGAATCCTATTTAAAGCAATATGACCCAAGCACAAATATCAAAGATATGTCTTATTAGATCAATAAGTTTTTAGCCTCTTAGAATTATTATTAATTTCAGTGTTAATTAGTGAGTACATCTTTAATTTGAAATAAAGATTATGTTCCATCCATCCACTACAGATATAAGATTTGTTTTGTGAAGAACTACTTTATTAATTAAAGAAAGTGAATAGGAATTTTTAAACAGATAACCAACTAAAATAAGGTTCCCCTTAAAATTAGGAACATAAAAACAATATTTTAAAACAATCAATCTAAATTCATCACAAATTAAGATGGACTTCTCCCACTACTTTAGCCAACACTAAAATTCCATCGCCCGTCCTTAACGTGAATCTCCTATCAAGCGTACTTCTTGTTTCCTTGAATCTCTGCAAAGAAACACAAACATGATTAGTGGATCTAGAATCAATGACCCATGTGTCTTTAAATTCTTCAACTAAACATGATTCAATGTACAATGGATCACAATTACCTCCTTGGCTCTTTTGAGCTAGGTTGGCATTGCAATCCTTCTTGAAATGTCCCACCTTTCTCGCAAGTAAAGCACTTATCTTTCTTCGTGTTTACCTTTTTATTCTTCTTCATCTTTCCACTAGTG
>WUAT03283016.1:0-10966 GCA_010015005.3 Ulmus americana | reverse complement strand
AACAAAAGGAAAGAAAAAAAAGAAGAAAAACGAAAAAGAGAAACAGAGGAGAGGAAAGTGAAGGAAAATAGAGAGAAAGAGAGACAAGCGAGATGGAGTTGGGAAGATGATGGAGCCAGTTCCAGCGAAGGAAACACGACAGAGCACAGCGATTTCGGTAAGTCTCTGATGCCCTCTCTCATTGATTGAGTAGTTTATAGAGAAGTTAAAGAGAGAGAATGAGCTCCATCCATGGCGGCTCCCGTTTCGGGACCACCCACTGGTAGAGGAGCACTCAGTTGGCACCAGAGCTTTGCGTGGAAGCCGATGCCAGTGACGGCATGGAGGTTAGCGACAGCAAGAGCCTCCATGAGCGTTTGTTCCTTGGCGAGCTGTCCCTCGGGTGAAACAGCCCAAGCCATATGGCTCGGTCAGCTGGGTCTTTTCCGGCTGGAAAAGAGCATTGACGGCGTAGTTGAAAGGGGTGGACTAGCGAAGTAGGGCGGCGGGCAGTCGAGCAGTAGCTCAGTTTGCTTGGCTTAGCAGTGAACCCGTAGAGTAGCAGTAGTGGGGCTCGCTGCTGGTTGGCAGTTCCGACTGGGTCAGCGTCGGCTCTGAGCGGTCTAGAGGTGTGGGTGGCCGGTCATGGGAGAGGTCGGCGTGTCGTGGATGAAGAAAGGAAGAGAAGAGAAGATGAATGAATAGTAACGTTAGATATATTATATATATGAGTATGTGGTTTTTTTTTTTTAATGATAAGAAAATAATAATAAAAGAGTGTAAATAATAGTAATGGTTTTTAAAGATTTAAAAGTTAATAGTAATAATATTATTATTGTTATTATTATTTAAAGAAATAGTTTTAAAAATAAATTTAAAAGAAAATTTAAATCAAGTAGGTTATGGGCTTAAAGTCCATTAAAATAAATTGAGATTAAACCCATTGAAAAAAAGAGAAATAGTGTTAATAACACATTAGGAATAAGTGTTAGAAAAAGAAAAATAATTGTAGAAATAAAAATATCTCATACAATGATACAAATGTATAATTTCATTTCTATGGAAATTTCTAAATGATAGTAATTTCTAAAATTAGACTTGTGATGCTAATTTTGGGAAATTATAGAAAAATAGATTAAATGGAGGTTTAAGATATAGTACCTAAATATGTTTAAGAATGATGGTTGATAGAAATTTATAAAAAATACTTTAAGGAGTTTATTCGTAAGATTTTCTAAGAATTGAGGATGAAGGTGAAACTTTTAGATTTGATATAGACTTAGAAATAATTATGAATAAGTCCTTATAGTTAAAGGAATAATTGGAAATGTTAGGAAAACAAATAAATTTATTAAAGGGGACTATTGTAATATTGTTAAAAGTTAGGATTAAAGATGATATCCTGAAGAATTATGAAGACTCAATTATTGAATCGAAGTTAAACTTCGAGTTCCAAACGCGATGTTGCAGTTAAAATGACGGGGAAGGAATTTGCAAGCTGATGACGAATGGAAAGTGAAACCTAAGTGTAATTAGGCAATGACAAGGGGATAGTATAATTGGATTAGGATTACAATTATCAATGTTAGAAAATTGTTATATGTTTGGATACACTCTAACACTGGAGTGCATTCAAACATGGGTATTAAGAAGTTAGTTGAGAAAAAAGGGGTTTTCTGGAGTTTGGAGCACTACAAAACTGTAAGTACAATCTTACTTGCAGCATGAATTTAAATATTAGAAATAATTGTTTAACTGAAAAGTGATAGATAAATATTCACTGCAAAATGTTAGATGCATGTTTTGTCAGTGATGTGATTAGAAAGGAGACTGTTGACTGTAATTTAGCAGATGAATGTTGATTATGAATGGAAAGGAAATTATTGACTGTAAATTGACAGATGATAGCCAGACTGTGAATTGAATGAAATAGTCTGACTGTTTGCACGCGAAGCAGCGTGTATTTTGTTGCTGAACTGTGATAGGTGAATGAATGGAGCCGTGAAGATAAATGCATAAGGTATGAATTGGAAGATTTTAATGGAAAGTTTGACTGCAATTATTGAGCGATATATGTGCAAGTTCTGATCATGTTTGTGCACATTTCATACATATTGTGCAGACTGTTATTTACATTATCATTGAATGTAAACGAAATTTGAAAGTTTACGAGAATGATTTAGTGTTCAATCATTGTTACCGTTTTAAAATTGTGTAGATTATCCCCAATTTTATTTGAGGCTTGCACTCTGCCAAGGCATTTCAGCCGAGGAATTTGTATGTGCAACTAAACATGTTTGCTTAGAATGCTTTTCTTTTATATTCAAAATACCTTGTTTGGCAGGAGGGGAGCGGGGAAATAGAAACGGTTTATTAGAAAGGGAATGTGAATGACAGGAATTCTTCTAGTTGTGCAAGAAGATGGGTGGACAGATGCATGAATAATTTTTAAATATTACTTTACTGTCTACTTTACTATTTGTTAAGACTTTTAGGGTTCTGCTTCAACAATTCCCTCTAGTATACTTTATTATATACTTTGCTATTCTTTTAAAACAGTGGAGAAGAGTGAGGCAGAGCATGTCCCCACTATATGCTACTCTCTTTTTCCTTTCTTAGGAGTTAGGGTTGGTTAATTTGAAAAGTCCCCTTAGCTTAGTTTCTTTCCGTTCAACTACTTCAAGAATGATCATGGCATGAGTTTGAAAAATATACCAGAGGCAACACAAAGAAAGGTGAAATCAAATGCGCCAAAACGAAGCAAAAACTATACTACAAAGAATACCAAGTCTCGTGTGATACAGTTTACAAAACATTGATCGTTGCATTTTGTCCCCAAGTTCACATAAAACAGGCAAAACCTGTGCAAGTCACAGTTTTGATTTTTCTGTATCTTTTGAAGTAAGTTAACCCTCCATGCTCAAGAGCATAAAACATTATAGTTCTGTTTCTGACTAGATCAACAAAAAGAAAGAGAGCACTTCTTTTCCAGCTCTTCAACCCAAAAACAAAACAAAAAAAAAGGTTCCTCTTCTTTTTTCTTTCTGATGAAATAAACCAAATAGAAATCAAAGCAGACAAAAAAAAAATTAAAAATAAAAATTTGTTTGTTACTAATGAATTCCCTTGCTTTCCTCCTATACATCTCCAAGAAAAGTCCTCACAAGGTTCCTTTCTTAGTTTATTCAATGGTTATAAATAGAGAGAAATGGATTGGTGATCTAGCATTTCCGTCCAACTTTGCAGTTAAGAGAACCCGCGAAGCGAGTAAGCCTAGTGACAAAGGTTCCAGGCTTGGACTTGATAATTTGTTTCTTGTTGAATGGTAGCTTCTTGGTTTGCATTCCAGATTCAACAAAGAAAGCACCATTCATCATAAGATCTCCCTCTGACCTCCATTGCCATTGCTTCCACTCCGACTCAGAAGCATAGTCCCTCTTCGTCACCTATATATAATATCAAACCACACCATATGATAATCAACTATACTATTGATATATATAGAAGATGACTAGTGTTATGTACCTGCTTCGCAGCATCGTTGGGCGGGGCTATGAATCGGTTGCCCTGGCTAATAATGGTGGGATGTGAGCTTCCACCAATAGCATACATAAGCCAATGTGTGTAGTCATTATTAACAACATGGAAGAAACCCCATCTGCATCTCGGCATTCTCTGCACAAGTCCTCTTCCAAAATGGTTAAACGCCACGGTAATCTGCATTATCTTATCTCCCTCGTAGCTATCACTCGCTCCAAAAAGCATCACCTTCAAACACCAAATATATAATTTAATTTCATTCTTTGTATCTATAAACAGAGAAAGGGAGATATCAAAGCCAACATACATCATTGTGATGAGTGAAGTGGCCATTCGAAATGGTGATGGCTGTGGAGCCTTGAACAACGTCTATAAGGCCATCTTGGCAGTTAGACATGGAGAGATGATCCAACCAAATGTTGGTGGATCCGAAGATGGAAATCCCATCTCCATCAGCTGCAGTTCGGATTCCAATGTGATCGACAGAGTCTCTGATCATTCCACCACTGCTGGAGACTATGTCATGAATCCGAAGTCCATGGATGATCACATTTTGAACAAACTGTATAGTAATTCCAGCACCATAGGCAATGTGGACTTTAGCTCCACGAGCATCTATGGTCTTGTGGCTTGTTATAATCAGCTCTTGTGATAATCTGATGGTCATGCTCCGGTAAAATATGATCCACAGTGGCTGCTTTTGGATCACAGCATGGCGGAGAGTCCCTGGTCTTGGATCCTGCACGTCATTGTCTGAAGCATCTGTGACTACGTAGATTCTCCCCCGCTTGCCTCCGGTGGTTTTCCTGCCGAAACCAAGAGCACAATTGGCCAAACGCTTGCGGTTTTTGGCCCAATTATTCTTGCACCTCCAGCATCTGTCTATTGGGTTGGTGGCCAGGCAGGGGCCTTTGTATTTGCCTAGGTTCCTTCTTGTGCTGTTTTTTCCTTCTAACTCCCTGAAAAAAACTTACATTATAACGCGAAGGTGGGCCAACAATAGTATTATATTCTCGTTCAAAATGAATGGACTTACGAGTAAACTTTCTCATTCAATTCATTTGTGACTTCCAAGGGGTTGGGGTCATAGTTTTCCAGAGCAGCTATCTTGGCTTGCTTACGTCTTTCCTCTTCCACCTTGTCAACTTCGCCTTCGCCACGTGAGTTAGCTCGAAGGCTTGGAACTAGTACGAGAAAAGAAATGAAAAAGATGGCCAAGCCTAGCTTAGTTGTTGTACAACTTGTTCCTGTCATTGTGGTATCAAATTACTTGTTATTCTTTTTTTGCTTTGGCCAAGGTCTAGTAACGATCGAGCTTTGGTTGCAGCGTGATCAGACCTTGCCAGACCGGGTGGGATGGAACCAAGGCTAAGTTAGAAATTAGCTGGTAACATGTTGGTCTCGGTTTTAAGCCAGGAAGGGAAGGCAAAGAGAGTGATTAAATAGGAAAATTGAGACACAGGAAAGTGTGGTTCTGTTTTTTCACAAGGCACAAACAAAGGGGAACCATCCTCTTCTAACTGATCAATGATTGCTAGAAGAGTTGGATAGAAATTTGTGGAAAAGGGTTCAATATATTTAGACTATATTTCAAGCCATTGGTCTTCAATAATTCTATTGTTAGGATTAGTCCTTTTAAGGCACATTCTGATTTTGACTCTTGAAACTAGGTTGACATGATTTTAGGATTGCTATTTGTGAAAAAGGTTCAATTGGGAATTATGCCACATTGAATGCAAATTCAAAATTTAGGGAAGACTATTTTTTTGAATAAAATTAAAGTAAAATTTAAAATTTAAGAAAATTATATATACAAATTTAAAAAATTACGAGGAAAAAACTAAGAATTTCGAAGTAAATTTATATGTATTTTGGTGAAAATACTATCCACCCTATCCGTTATTGAAAAGTTGTGGTTAACCATGATTAGTCAATTTGAGGCACATTCTTATTTCAACTTTGTAAGCTGATCAACAAGATTTGTTGTACATCATTTGTAAATGGATTTTTTTGCTCAAATGTCCTTTAAAATTTGCGTGAATTTGTATATTGTCATCTAAAGTTGAAAATTAACTAAAATACCCCCTGAAATTATTGTTCATTTCAAATAACAATGAACAATAACTTCAAAAAGTATTTGAGTCAATCTTTAACTTTAGGTGGAAACTTGCAAATTCGAGCAAATAAGTCTTGTATATGTATGTTCATATTAATTGAAGAAGCCCTTTTATTAATGCATCTTTTCTTTATAGTTTCTTGAGAAAAACATCCATGGGAGCTTTCACATTCTTAAAGGTTAACTATTGATGTACACGTATGTAAAGCATGGGAAAAAGGAACATAATTACTAAAGCCATAGGCATTAAAGGAAGAAAATAGATTAATAAAAAGGGTTTTCAAAGCAGGAAGTTGGTTTAGTCAATTCCATGTGAAGGACTATAAAGCATACTGTATAAACATTCGTTTCTTCAATAGATAGAACAGTGATGGACTTTTGTACGCTCCTTAAACTATTCCCTTGGATGCCAAGCTACTTTGCTAAAAGCAATTCTATGACATCTTCAATTAAATATATATACACTAGACCATTCAAAAAAGTATATATATACACTAAAAAGTACTAATCAAACAATTTATATATATAAAACAATACACTGTACAAAAAAAATGGAACAAATTTATTAGTAGTTCTGATCGTTGCAGATTATGACAAAATGACTTTTTTATTCATTAAAAAAAAAAATTTATTTTGGCACAACCTGCAACAATCAATCAGGACCGTTAGTGTTCTTTATCCAAAAATTTATGCGGGATTTGCCATGAGAGACTCTTAATGCTGCGGTTGTTGAGATAGAATAGATCAAAGGATTTAGAACACCCTATAAAGACAAGAAGAAAGAAAGAGATATTATAGGTTTCCAAATTTTCACTGTCTAAAAAGCAAATTCTCTGTAACACTTATTCCAGCACTTTTGACCATATTTAGGAAAAATTCTTCCCTTAATGCTATTACAAACTCAGGGTTTCAATTACTTCCTCTGCAATTTTCTTCTTTATTCTTCCTTCCCACTATTGGAAAGCCTACAAAGAGAAATTCATAAAGCAAGCTAAATCATAAACTACAATTATTGCGCTTAAAAATAACAATAATACTCCATCAACTAGAGGTTTTAGACTTACCATGTCACCCTATATGCCATATAGCCCTTCTTTCTCCAAAGAAATGACCACAAGAAAACTAAGAATCTAGCTTTTTGACTTTTAATTTACAACAATACCCTGACTTTTTATAACTATCTAATTCTCATATACTTGTATTCTGACTATATATGTCTGCCATAACTAAATACACTAAATTAGTTTATATACTTTTTATCAAAAAATATATATATAAAAATAGATTATGCAAGTAGACAACATGTCAATCAGAATACTTTATCTATATAAAGGCAATAACAACAATTGCACCCTGACACAAACAATCAGAGCTTATGGTCATTCTGGAGAATAAGAATAAGTTTTGAAGAAGCTTCTGATCATCAAAGCCGGCAATTCCCACCCAACTCCCTAACTTTTCATATCTGCTATACAGCAACAAAGAAAGAATATTGGAGTTTTCAAATTTATAATACCAAGAACTTCATATTTTGGCACTTTGATATTTTTTCCAATTCTTTCAGACATGATATCCTTAACTGATGTATATCATGTTGTTACAGCTACTGTCCCTTTATATGTTGCGATGATATTAGCCTATGTTTCTGTGAGATGGTGGAAGCTTTTCACACCAGATCAATGTTTTGGTATAAACAAGTTTGTTGCAAAATTCTCGATCCCTCTCTTGTCTTTCCAAATCCTTTCGGATAATAATCCTTACAAGATGAACCACAAGCTTATCCTCGCGGATTTGCTCCAGAAACTACTTGCTTTTGTAGCATTGAGTGTGTATACTAAAGTTGCCACCAAAGGAGGCTTGAATGTTGTCATAACCGGTCTTTCTGTTTCGATTCTGCCTAACACATTGATCCTGGGAATTCCACTGCTCAAGGCCATGTATGGAGAGGAAGCAGCCAAGATGGTTTCCCAAATTGTCGCCTTGCAAAGCTTGGTGTGGTATAATTTATTGTTGTTTATGTATGAGTTCAATGCTGCAAAATCCGCCTCTGTCTCTCCAGCATCAGAAGGCACAGGTAGGGGTTCAAAATTCACATTTTAGTGATGTTATACAGAAAGAATCTTGTATTATATACATGATTTAACATCATAAGAACTGGTTTCTTAATTTGATTTCCTAAACATAAGTTTAGTTTAATGATTTTCCAGTTCTATTCAATCAAGTCATAAACTTTGCTCAAGAAACCCAAATTGGGTCTTGAACTAATATTCGATCTCTTTTCATTTCTTTTGTGTTCCTTATCTAATTGGAATCCTTTTCGGATTTATTGTATCTTATTGTGCTTAATCTTCTTAATCTTAGCTGATATTTGGTAAAATATCACGCATTTTACATCTTTTAGTTCTGTTTACACTTTTGACACCAGTCAAGGTTGTTGCTTTTTCTGTTGAAACAAGAGGTGGAGAACCCTCAAGAAGCACAACCCAAAGAAGAAGTAGATGAATCAAGAGCCAGAGCTCCAAGGAAAACCAAAACACTGCATATTCTTCTAACAGTTGGGAGGAAGCTCATGGGCAACCCCAATACACATGCAACTTTGATTGGTCTTACTTGGGCCTGTATAAAATTCAGGTAACTATTAAACCAGATAAAGATTTTATATTCATTTACTTTCTTCACCAATTTGGTGGATCATTATTGATGATTGATCTGTAATAGATGGAAAGTGAAGCTGCCAGAAGTTATTAACCAATCAATTAAAATACTATCAGAGGGAGGGCTTGGCATGGCAATGTTCAGCTTAGGTATGAGTAGACATATATACTTACAATTTGAACAAGAACATTTTGGACAAGAGTTATTATTGGAATTTCTTAATAGGTCTTTTCATGGCAACAAGAAGTAGAATAATTGCATGTGGGACCCAGAAAGCAATATTAGCCATGGGATTGAAGTTCATTGGAGGGCCTGCTTTGATGGCTGTTTCCTCCCTTGCCATTGGACTCAGGGGAACTCAACTACGAGTGGCCATTGTTCAGGTGCATATGTCATAATAACTCGTATTGTATTGTATTCTCATCACGCGAAAAAACTGCGGTTATCAAAAGATAAAATGTAAAATTTTGTGTTTGTCTAATGCAGGCTGCTCTTCCACAAGGAATTGTACCTTTTGTGTTTGCTAAAGAGTATAATGTACATCCAGAGATATTAAGCACTGGGTAGCCATTTTTTGTTCCTCTTTCTGATTCTCATATCCTTAGATCAACTAGTTTTTTGAAATCTAATTTTGTGTTTGGTTGCAGGGTCATTTTTGGCATGCTCATTGCCTTGCCTATAGCACTGCTCTACTTCTTCTTGTTAGCGTTGTAAATTGTAGAGGAAGAAAATCTTCAACTTAACCTGAGGATCAAAGTCACATTAAATTTGTTTTGATGTGTAAACTGACTAATATACTATTGAGAACACACAAATTTGTACTATGATCAGGTGATATAGTTAAGCAGATTTATCAATAGAAATTTGAGAAACATCAAGGTTGCTAGGCTCGACAAAATGTCTCGCGCGCCAAGTGTTCGACGAAATGCCTTGAGGAGCTTAGCCATAAAAGCATTAGTGGCCATAGAAGAAGGAAGTTTGATACTCATCTTCTTTCTTTGTTTTTCAATAAAATTACAAGACAATTTGGTTTCATACCTAATGCATCATTTCTTACACCCTTATCCAGAATCACTAACCTCATCACCATCTGATTTTTGCCCATTTCATAACACCTTGGAACTATTGTGCAAAGTATTTGATTATGATAAATTAATTTTTTTTCGTTCTTTTAAGAAAAAAAAAATTACATTTTTATACTCAGAATTTTTTAAGTTAAAAAATTATATACAAGGTCTATAATTTTTATTTATTCAATTTTAATCAATTCAAAATCAAAACTTAAGAAATTGGATCACAAAATACCTTTCTTCAAAAAAGAAAAAATCACCGAGTACTTTAATTTTTAAAACAAAATTAGAAAAATAACGTGTGTGCCCTCAACTTATGTTTACGGTCCCATTTTAGTTACTGATTTGTGAAAATTTAATCATTTTCGACATAAATTATTGTAACAATGGAGATAATGACCATACTTTTACAATAATTTAGATCGAAAATAATTAAATTGTTGTACTTTCGCAAGTCATGTCACTATAAAAAAAAATTACCCCAAAATTTGAACATGATAAAAAATAAATAAACATTTTAATTCATAACGGTTAATTATGGAAAAAAAATTAAGTGTAACAAATTTTTTTTTCTTGCTGAAAAAGTAAGAAAATGAAGCTTAATTTTTTTCGGTGAAAGATAGGTTAAGCCCTTTCTTTACCAGTCGGTGAAAGTAACCAAGGAGAATAAACGGTGAGAATCTCAAGAGGTCCCACTTTATTCCACATCGAACGGTTCCTATATTTTCAAAAAATCTAGTCAAAAAGATTAAAAAGAAACGGTGTAGTTAGGGTTTTCGGCCCCATATATATATATCCTCAAAGAAAGACCATTTTTGGTGCTCCGAGCTCTCTTCTTCGTCCTTTCCCATTTCCGTTTCTGTGTGTTCGGATCTTCATTTTTGCTGGAAACATGGGCAAGGGTCCTGGACTATACACCGACATCGGCAAGAAAGCCAGAGGTACTACTCTATATCTCTAGAAATGTATAATATATGTGTACATATATTATGTGCTAGGGTTCTTGGTTGTTTAATTTTTGATTTATAGTTTTAGTTTTGGCTTTGTTTTTTTGTTGAATATTTGTTTTTTTTTTTTGTGTGTTAGATCTTCTGTACAAGGACTATCAGAGCGACCACAAGTTTACCATCACTACCTTCTCCCCTACTGGAGTGGTGAGTTCCTCCATTGACTATATGATCCGTGTTTGTGTATTGGCTTTTTGATGTTATTTTTTTCTCATTTCTGTATGATTTCTGCCTTTGTGTGAAGTATTGTCTCTACTTTTGGGATAAATAGTTTGTGAATGAATTGTTGTGCATGCTTGAATCAATGTGTTTATCGTTAATATTCAAGAGATTAGTTGTTTCTTTAGTGATAGGTTTGAATTGAAAGATCATTTCTTCATACTTCCCATTGAAAAAATTTAGAGAAAATTCCTGCAGGGACCTCTAATTTATGACTGTGATCCCAAATCAGCCACTGACCTTGGAATGTGTTGCAAAATAGCTATTTCATATCACAATGTGGCAAAATGACCACTGTAACAGTTTTCATCCATTTTTGCCAACGTGGCAAATAGTAAATTAGGTGCCACAAAAAATGGACTCATTACAGTGGCCGTTTT
>WUAT03282795.1:0-10967 GCA_010015005.3 Ulmus americana | reverse complement strand
GTTATCGTGTTTTTTTTTAACTAATTAACTAACAGCTCATTAACTAACACTAAATCCACTTAACCATAAAAGTGGTCCTCTTGCTGTATTATTTTTTAGGGTGTTCCTTTTAATGTATTTTGTCTTGGGTTTGGGCCAAATAATTAAACGGGCCAATTTGGATATCTTGGAAATTAAGTGCGATAAAGCTCAAATCCGAATGGCCAATCATATAACTTGAGGGTTAAAGTTTGGCGTTTCCAAGAAGGAGACTTAGAAAGGTCATGCATAAACAAGGTGTAGTCTAATCAATTTGGTCCCAGACAGGTGTCTTGTCGACATGATCCCGGGCAAGGAGGAGTCCGGTCTCAAAGGTTGTGACTTTTTCTTCCTTTATCCAAGAAACATTGTTTTTAAGCTTGGCAAGATCCGTTGTTTCTGCATGACCTTCTTCAATACTAAGTTTCCCTCTTGGAAACGCTGAACTTTAACCCTCAAGTTATATGATTGGGCAGCTGACTTTTGATTTGCCACCATTCGGATTTAAGCTTTATCGCGCTTCATTTCCAAGATATCCAAATTAAGGACAGACCTTGGTCATTAAGTGCCGAATCAAAAGGTTCGATCCGAAAAGATGGTTCACCAATTTTGGTGGGAACCACAGCCTATGTTCCATAAGTCAAAGAAAATGGAGTTTCATTGGTGGCCGTTTGGTAAGTGGTTCGATAAGCCCAAAGTACTCGGGGGAGCTCATCAACCCAAGCGCATTTAGCCCCATCTAACTTTCGTTCCAAATTGTTCTTAATAGTCTTATTGACAGCTTCAACCTGACCATTTAATTGTGGATGAGCTACACTAGAAAAATGTTTATGTATGCCCAAATCCGAACACAACTTTTTGAGCCCCATAGAATCTAATTGGGTCCCATTATCAGATACTAGAGTAAGGAATCCCTAACCGGCATGTAATATTCCTCCATATAAAGTTAGTGGTTCGAGCCTCAGTGATTTCTTGCAGTGGCTCAGCTTCCACCCACTTGGTGTAATAATTGATTGTAACAATAGCAAACTTCATTTTGTATGCTATGTTTGTTGGTTCAATTGTCATAATTCTAAAACCTGATGATTACGGCTGTAGAGGTTGATATGTTCCCAGAACATTAATTTGTATATTCTGAGAAGATGTAAGTACGTTTTCATTATGGGTTCTGATATTTCTATGTTGACATGTCTACTCTTTCGGCGTGCTTAATACGCTAAGTAGACTGCACGTTTTGATGAGATAATATGTTTGTACTTGCTGAGCTTCAGCTCACAATTTACGTTCGTGTTATAGGTACCCAATTGGATTGTTGAACTTGCTAGCCGAGAGATATGCTGGAGGATGGGTATGGTCAAAGTTCGCTACGCAAATTTTATTTCCGCTACAGGTTCTATAAGTGTAAAGGTAATTTAATCTCAAGGTTTTGTAACAATATAAGTCTAGCACTGCCAATATTTTATGTTTCCATACTTAATTTATGTTTTCATGAGATCATAGCTAGGAAAAAGTTTTAAAGTGACGAACGGAAATTACCAGGATGTAAGGGGAAAGGTTAATCTTCCCCTCACACAAAATGTTTTTACAAATCGACAACGTTTTAAGGGAATTTTCCCAAGCACTATAAATTAAGTATTCTATTTTCTTAAACATTATTAACATAGTATTTAGAAAGTATGTTTGAAAAATAAAATCACTCTTATTTTCCTAAGTTTTCGATTTAAAAGTCCTGGTTAATACTAGGTCGTCACATGTATAAACATATAATTAACTAAAATGTTCTTTTCTCTTTCAAGCTGCTTATGATGTTGATCCAAGATGTGAGAAAGCTATTCTGTCTTCAGCTGGTTTGAAGTGGAGACAGTTCAAATCTAATTTAGCTGTTGAAATCATCATTCCTAACAAAGAGCATATGGAGAAGCTCAGAAGGCCACCACTGGCGTACAATTTCCTTAACCATAAGGATTGGGAGACGTTTGTAGCACTTAGGCTATCTGTGAAAAATCTGGTAAATTTATAAAACTTACATCTCTACCTTTTATTTGCTTTGATATCCAATGCAATTCTCCAACACAATGTACACTACTAATTTGTGGCAAAACAAAAAATGCATGAGGTTGCTATAGAGAGAATTAAGCGGAAGAAGAACCATTACAGGCTTTCAATGCGCACTACTGATTTGTGACAAAATTAAAATGTTGTAATTATCTTAATAATTATAAAATTGAATTTCCTAGAATGTTTTTGAAACTAAAATTTAACGATTTGATTTTTATTCCCTTGAATTAAATGTTCTAAAGATAAATTTCCAATTGGAAAGAAAAGAACGAAAGTGTAGCAGAGATTAAAGTACAGATCAAAATCAACTAGAAGATAATTCTTTGTGATTTAAATACTGAGGAAATTATGGTAAAGTGTTGATGGATCGAAGTATTTATTTTTAACGTTGAAATCAAGAGAATAATGGAAAAGGGTGAAATTAGGATTTCAAGAGATCAATATTCGGTCGCAAATATTTGTGACTCGACAATAAATTTAGGAAAGCTACTCAAGGAATGAGATCCACACAGTTTAGTTGCAAAACTGTAAAAATATATACGCTTTAAGTTAGTGGAGAAAGCACATGTAACCAATAGTTTTTGCCAAAGTTTTGGGCAATGCATGGAAGACACATGATAGCAAGTTGTTACATTTCTTCTCCACTCAAAGTGACAGACCAAAGAGGGGCAATTTAGGCATGGATTTTACTAATTTTAGCTCTTATTAGAGAACTTAATCAAGCTTAGTAGAGCCTATAAAAGGAGGATGAGAGCTGATGGTTCATTTTGTTCTTTAACACCACAAAATTTACCCAATTCTCCCCTCCCTCTCTCCTCTTGGCCAAGCCCCTCTCCAACCCAAATAATTTCTTCTTCTTCTTAATTTAATCTTGAAGATATTTGAAAGATAAGAAGAAATCAAGAGGATTTTAGGTAAATGTCCTCGTAAAAACTCTTAGAAAGTTTGCATGCAAGTGTGTTCTCCATCTAACTCTCTTCTCTCTTTTGATGGGTCAATATCCAAGCTTATTTGGAGATTTGAGAGTGGAAATTTATGATTCTAGCTATTCCTAAGCTTTGGGTAAGTTTTGATAAGAAATCCCTTTGTTGCTCTTGTTGATGTTGCATGCAAGTTGTGAATTTCAGTTGTTTTGATGAAAAATGTTTTTCATGTTTATAAAAGTGTCGAAAATGAAATCTTGAAATTTCTTGCTCTGGACAATAGCAGTAAACACTCTAAAATTAAACTGCAAAAGGAATTAGACTTGCCACGTGCTCTTCTAGACAATATGGAAGTAAAAATTTAAAGTGGTTCTTGGAAGAAACCAAAATTAGTACTCTGTTTTGTATGTTGTGTTTGAATGGTCAAATGAAGTCCAAATTGAGCTTATGATAGCTTCCTGGAAATATTGATGAGTCTAGAATGTTGTGTTAAAATTTTAAGATCATATTCAATATAGGTTAAGAGTTATGCAACCTAGAATGTAAACTGCTCAAGCAGTAGGTAGATTTGGAGTAGTTGTCAAAACGGGTAACATTTGTGAAATTGGTATGTTGCGTGTTACTAAATGTGAGTGTTAGAATGGATTCTAATATGTAGTAAGCCTAAAGAAAAATTTATAAAAGTCTCAAAGGATTGGTTTAAAAGAAAAGAAGCGGTTGATTTTGTATCAAAGTTAAAGGATTTGTGAAAGTTGGGCCAAAATATAATTAAAAAAATATTTGGGTAAGTGCACAAATTTAGACCTTAAAGAATAGAGGGTAAATGTTTGCGTTAAGTTCCAAAAAAAAATTCAAAGAATTGTTAAAAGGGGGTCAAAATACTTTTTGTAGAATTTGAGGGACTAATAAGAAAATTATATTTTAAATTGGTGATATTTTTATGTACTATTATTTTAATACCAACTTTGAAAAGCTTTATAAAATATATTTTAATTAGATATATTTGTAAAGGAAATTATATTTTAATGGGTGAGTGTTTCAAAAAATAGTATTTTAATAAGACACTTTGAAAAGCATTGTAACTTTTGTAATAAAATAAATAAGTTCATTTGGTTGAAATAGCTTGAGGTATATTTTTTTCAAATTATCAAAGAGGTAATTAACTTGACTAAGGGATTTAATTAATCAGAATTAAGACATCTTTAAGGTTAATTAAGTCTAACATGTAATTAACCTAATTAATCGGGACTAAGGCATAAATAAGATTAAACAGGATTAATTGATCCACTTAAGTACATATCATGAGTCAATGAGATTAGTAACGTAATTAACTAAAGTAAATAAAGAATAAGAGACACGTAAGATTTAACTGGGTTAGGTTTTGGAAGCGAATGTGCTCAAGTGCATACTAGGTGTCGGGTAAAACTACATGTTAGTTTTACTAATTAGCTGAGAGTCGAGCCTAATTGAGGGTTAAATCTTAATTAGGACGTATTCCATTGATATAGTAGATAAGGTGACGAAATCTTGTGGAGCAAAACAAAACTGTAAGTACAATCATCACTTACAACATGTAACAAAACAATTTTCGAAAATGAATGTGCGGTGTGCATGAATGTTGATTTATGCTAAGTGAATATATGAATTGATATGGATGTTAAGCATTATGATGAGTATGCTATGTGATATAGAATGTTTGAAAAAAAAATATTTATGTGATTGTTTGAGCATGAAAATGAGAAGTATGAATAAATGCACTTGCTATTTTATATAATTTATTCATTTGTTATTTTACATATACATGTGCGGTGGCGGGCCTAGCTTTAGCCAAGTGGGCGCATTTTTTAAAAAATATTTTTTACATGTAATTGTTTTTACATTTTACACCCCCCACGAAATTTTGTTTAACCCTCTTAATTTAAAATATATGTATTGTAAATTCCTAGGTCCACCCCTGCACAAGTGTGCATATGAGCATGAAAATATAGGACTTTCAAAGATTCTCTTGTATGGTAAATAAATGTAGTATTACTTATAAAATGCATTGATTATAGATTTTGAGAAAATATAAGGAATTTAAAAATAAATTAAAAAGAATGAAATGACATTTTAAATTGTGTCATACCCTATCCTCTATGTGAAAGAGGCATTCTCATTGACCTTGATATTGACGAGGTGTCTGAGGCCTCCACTATATTGTGAGGTTAACCTTGGAAGTTCAGGTGAGTCAGAATGTATTAGACCACGATGTGTGTCAGGATTGGCTTCACTAACATACTCCTGGTGGTGCACATGGTGCAGACAGAAAGCCCCATAGTAACAAAGAAAAATGGATTTAATACAAAAAAAAAAATTTAAGAGCATATGATTTTAGAAATGTCGTGTCTGCATCAAAGGATTTTACTTGATGTGCATAAATATATGTTGATATGAATGCCTATCTTGGTTGCACAATTTTGTGAGAATGTTTGTACCTACTGAGTTTTGGCTCACGACTTATATTCATATTGTAGGTAACAAGCATAAGCTACCCACTCAATAAGGCTATGGTGGATAATCGCAAGAATTAGGTGAGCATAGTTCAGAAGGTTTTGGTTTGGGAAAACACACTATGTATTTGTATTTCCGCATGTACCAAGAAAATGCTTTATGTTTTGAAAACTTAATATTTTGTGTTGCATTAGTATAGCAATCACGTTGGCTTGCTAATGACTGGTCTATGTATATTCGCTTCCACAATCGTTTTCTAAATGGACAAACAAATTTTAAAAAGGGAGTCATGCACATGAAGTGTAAAGTATTGTAGATGACTCTAGAAAAGATGTTAGTTATGACAAATTTGTCATAACCCATAAAACTATATCTTCAAAGATGAAGTGTTTTCATATTCTAATCCTGCTAGCGAGTTTAAGTCTAAGTAAGCAAATAGTTTTAAGTAAAGTATTTATAAAAAAAAAAAAATTAATGATTTTTACCAGAAAATGAACAAAGGTTTTAAATAAGGTTATGAGAAATTCAGGGTCGCCACAGATAGTTTTGCATGCATGAGTATTTTACATTGTGTTCTATAATGAGTGAAATGATTGCATGTTTGGAGTATATTGAAAATTTCATGCAAATGAAAAGGGGTAAAATGAGCTTGAATATGAACATGCATGTGAATAAAGAACTTAAAATCGATTGTCAGTTATTTTAGAGCTAGAGGCTCGAATGTTATTTTGAGTAGATAATGATGCAAAAATGAAAGAAGTTTTGCATGTGGAATTTTGTATAAGAAAATATGGAGTTTTAGTTTAAAATGGGTTAAATGTTACTATAAGAAAATTTTAATTTTTATCTTTGTAGGAATTTTAAACCATTGAAAAAGTGATTTTGTGATATTTGATGGAAAATAGTATTTTTGGGAAAAGTGATAGATTTTAGAGTTGTGGAGTAAAATTGGTCCCAAAAATGTACTTAAAAGAAAAAAAGCATTTTTGGGAGGAATTATCAAATAAAAAGGAGTAAAAATGTCTTTTTGGCTAACTCGTCTGAACTATTTAAAAGTAAAATCTATAGGATTTTCTACAATAAATTTTTAAAGGAACATATATCAAGTTAGATAAATTTTTATAAAAGATGAGCTATTAAAATAATCAAACAGTGGTTTTTGAACTAAAAGGGTTGATATATTAAAGCTATTTTGGAAAAATAAATGTTTAAACCAAGTAAATATATTTAAATGGATATTTTATTCATAAAATAGAATTATAAAGAAATTAAATGTTTTCACAAAGTATTTTAGAAAAATGGTTCTTTTATGGGTAAAGGAATGGTAGGACTTTAGAGGTGAAACTGAGATCGCTCATATAGTTAACATGCATATAAAAGATAGTTAGACGGTACACGAGAACTGTAGATTTAGTGAATTGGGTTTAACAAAGCATGATGTGTCTATCAAGGTTACGTTCCGTTAAAGTGTTAAAGGATAGAATTAGGAGCACTGCTCATAGATAAGTACAAATCACACCAACAATATGGAACAAAACCGATTTTTGAAAGAGAGATGTTCAGTATGTGTGTGGAATGTTAATTTCTACTTTGTGATGGATTGAATGGAAATTTATGATGAGCATGTTGATGCGTTTGGTATATAATATAGTGTGTTTTAATGATCTGCAATGCGATTATTTGAACATGAAAAATTGAAAGTAAGAGTTGATGCACTTGTTATTTTATATATACATTTGTGCATATGAGTATGAGATGATTAAAATTTTCATAAAGAGGTCTCTTGTGTTTTGACAAAAGTAGTATGCGTGAAGGAATGCATAAACTATTATTTCAGTGAAAATATAAAGAAATACAAAAGAGACAAGAAAGTTTTTAAAACGAAAATAAGTTTTGATAATGTTGTGCCCAATCCTCTATATGAGAGAGGGCATTCTCGCAGCCTCTGCACAGAGAGGTGGCTAAGCATCTTCGACAATGAGTGTGAGGAGAACCCCAGCAAGCGTCAAAGAATGTAATAGACCTCGGGTGTGTCAAATAAGGCCATTCCTCGGCAACTCTCGAAAGCGCGCAGGGTACGTACATAGCGGCCAATGAAGGAAACTGAATTTAAAAGGGAAAGAGATTTAAAAACAATTGATTTTTGAAAAGTCCAATCTGCATCAAAATGATTTTATTTGATATGCATTATCTACATGGATATTGTTGTTTGACTTGATTGCACAGTTTTGTGAATTTAGTTTGTGATTGCTGAGCTTAAGCTCATGACTTACATTCGTGTTGTAGGTAACAAGGGTAAGCAACCCACACTGTGATGCTTTGATGGATTATCAGAAGAAATGGGATGAGCGCAATTCAAGAGTGTGGTATGGGAAAACCTGTTACATATTTTCTATTCTGCTTGCAAAAAATGGTTTATATTTTGGATGTCTTTATATTGATGACATGTATTTATAAACTTAGCAACCATAGCTTTCTAATGACCTATTTACTCAGAGTATGCTTTAACGATCATTTTCAATTGTATTAAATGAATTTTGAAAGAGAATCATATACCACGCTGTATATGAGATGATATATGACTCTAAGAAAATATCATGATGGCAGATTTTTCATAACCTAGAAAATTAGTCATCATAAAAGATTTCAAAGACTTTTGTTTTCTAAACCCAACCTTAAAAAGAAAATGTTCCAGATTTTTACAAGAAAATGAACTAAGGTTCTAAATAAGGTTAGAGAAACTTAGGTTCATCACAAGGTGGTATCAGAGTAGTTTTCCTTCCATCCTACTTTTGATCGCTTCAAAAGAAGTTCTCAATAGACCAAGTTAGTTACTTTCTTTAAACCTTGAACAGCTAGCAAGAGATCTCAAAATGGAAGATGAATTAAGAGAACAACTAGCTAGGGATCCACCACCAGTAGATCCACCCATGAGGGATATTCTGATTGGTCGTAGCTTAGGACTAGGCTTACAGAGTTGTAGTATTCCGCCAAGGCAATCATCCTACTTATGATAGAGAACCCTCAAGTGAAAAGTTGGAGAATTGACTACATCAGACAGAGTCCATAGTTTGAGCATCTGGATACATAACCAATAGCTATGTATCGCTTGCTATTATGCAATGGCAAGGAATGAAGAATACTTGGTGGAGATCGACTAGCCTTGAGCAGCCAAAGATGGTTTGGCCATAATTTAGTGATCTGATTCGACACGATTTGCTTTGTCGGGTATGAGCCTAAGGACCTTGAGCCAATGGAAGAAGAGACTGCTTAGTATCTTAGTTCTCTACTGTTATGGAATTTTGGGTCCATGTGGCCGGAGAGTCGATGAAGGACTATATGGCTTGTTTTGAGAGGGTAGTCCTAAACAAAAGTCCGTAAAAACTGTCGAACAAAGAGAAACACATAATGTTTTGGCAAGGAGTTCCTATGCATATCCGAGAGCATGCTTGTTACCACTGCGGTGATTATTACTGTCTACGCTCAAAGGTGATGCATGTGGAACGAGCATGGATAACACAAAGGGCACAAGAGCAGAGGCGGGTCTACTTTAGGAGACCCTTGTCTAGTTCCATGGGCATTGCACGATTGCTGAGGAGTACAAGACCTACTTCTTCCACTGCAGTGACTTCATCAAGGAGTGATCCCAAGGAAAAGGATCCTGAGGAGGAGATGGTGTGGCGACCCGATTCTACCAAGACTTTAATTGTCAAATTTTGTTATTTTCTAAGTGAAAATCAGAATCATTTTTTTTTCTCTAAACAATACATATAGTGTAAATAAAATATACATATAATTTTAACGTTTGAAAACTATTGGTCTGAAAAACATTTAGGGTTAGAAATTTGTTGGTTGATTTTTTGTGTCCCGATAAACTCGTTCGTCATTTAACCTTTTTCTTAAACTTTGTAGAAAATAGAATAACTATATAGACAAAGCTGCTAGCTAGATGCTAGACTTATATTTACTGACCAGTCACATTATAATTTCAAAAAATACTTTAACAACTTTCATGACCTACTTTAACCTTTTCTTGAACTATTCTGAAATAGAATTTGCGTAGCAAGTTTTCTCACACCAACCTATCAAACCTCTCCTGCCTAGAAATTCAGAAAATCCACAAATGCATTAGGTGGGTGCTTTGCCCTTGTTACCTAACAACACGAACAAAAATCGTGAGCCAAGTCTCAGCAAGCACAAACGTTTTGACAAATCGATGCAGTCTACTTAATACGTTCATAATTACAGTTCATAGATTCACACCACATGGTTCTATTTCAAAATCATGAGTTTAATTCATAACTAGAAAATCTTTTAATGCAGACTTAACGTCTTAAAATCGTTTTATTTCAAAATAGGTTTTATTCCATGTTGTAGTTGATGTTTGTACTTACCTTAGAGTTGTCCTCCAATATTCCAAATCCTTTCCTCTACGAAACTTTATCTAAACATCCATAACATTTTCTATTAAAATCTATTCACCGAATTCCGATTCGTTAACGATCTTTCATGCATATTCCTATTTAGTGAGTTAAATACCGCTAGTAACATTCTCATCTAAAACCTCTAAAAATTTCCATTCAACTCTTGCTTTCAAAATTCCTTTTATTAAATACATGGTTTACGACAACCCTTCTCTTTAAAATCAATTTTACCTTTTTAGATTCCTTTTTGAGCTTATTTCTTTAAATCCCCTTTAAATCATTTTTAGCCTTATAAAAATCGTCTTAAAATTCTTTTGTATTTATCAACCTAATTTTCTTAAATTAAAAGTTCATTTCCTATTTGTTAATTATTTCAAAATTATCCCTTTTATATAAATTCCTTTTTGTGTTTGCTAAAATTTGGTTTTGGGTTTAAAAAGGATATTTTACCAACTTTCGTAGAAACTAATTCGAAATCTCTTTCCTTTGATTTTCCATTAAATTCTTAGTATCAAAAAGTTCCTCAATTCATTACCATTTTAAAATCTCTTAAAAACCAATCTATGTTTTAAAATTGGGATAATTACATTGTAGTATCCTCTGTTTTGATGAAATTATGAAAACTACCCCAAGTTTTGAAAAATTCCAAATAGGCACCTATAGTTTGAGTAAATTACATTTTAGTACCCTAAACTCACCCCTTTTTCAGAAAATATAAAAATTACCCTTTGAATTTTACATTAAAAATAATTTATAACATATAAATTATTTAAAATACAAATAAAAATTTAAATTAAGACAAATAAAAACTAAAAACAAAACATCATCTTCTTCCTCAACCCCAAACCCAACCTCATCTTCTCCAGCATCACTATTGTCGCTGTTCAAGTGTCGTTGCCAATCAAAACCTTTGACCAAAAAAACTTTTTGCTACTCTATTTCTTCAACCTATAAATAATAGAAAACCAAACCCAAAGCACCAAAAAAAAGTCCAAAAAATATCAACCTTTCCCTTATCAGAACTGAAATTCAATCTGCAAATTCCCAAAAAAAA
>WUAT03282684.1:0-10967 GCA_010015005.3 Ulmus americana | reverse complement strand
CAATTAATTTATTCTTTAGTTCTAACTCTAATTATTCAACATGGAAACTCTAATTATAAGGATATCAAGACCTGAAAATCCTCTACTTCTTCTTACAAATTAGTTGAATAAATGTACCCTTATTAAACAACCCTAATCATTGAATAATCTAAATGAATAAACACTAGATTTAATGAAAGCTTTATTGTTCTAAGAAGCAATGACTAGACTAGATAAAAAGCTACATAGGTTATGGCCTTTTAATGTAAATGTTGATCTACTTTGCAATATACTTATAAATTATTACTAGGATAACATTAAGCAGTTTATTAATCTCTTAGTTGATCACCCTAATCAATTAATTAAACATGCTATGGTAATCAAACAGTAAATCAAACACATCTCCATGAGTAACAAAATAAGGAAGAACTAAATGTAGAATAAATCCATTAAAATCATGTCTAGGGCTTAGAATTGCCCCTCAATTACATAGAAGTTTAGCCACACATAATATCTAATCAAATACTGAAATATTCATGAAAAAAAAACATAAGAAAAGAGTAGAAGAAAGCTTATTGGTATAGTAATCTTTGAAAAGCTTCAGCTGCATCAATGGATATCTTCACTTTTCAAGTCTCCTTTTTCTAGAATCTCATGTGTTGTGCATCTACTAAGTTCCTATACTTGTCTATTTATAACCTAGGGTTTCTAAGGATATTTTAAAAATAATATCTAAGATTTACAAGCACTGAAACGGATTTAAAATAAGATAACAAAATAAAATATTCTTCTTCCCACAAATTCACTGGCGGCGAGCAGAAATCTCGCCGCGGCGAATTTTGGGCTGGAAATCAACATGATATGCATGAAGAATTTCCATAATTCTCCAAAATCTCGTTCAAAACACTGAAATCACAATTAAACAACCCCTGAAACGACACTTGTCGAATAAAATAACAAAATAAACTTTAAACTCTCACAAATATCAATCAATTAAAAACCAAATAAGCACAATTTCTTGCACTTATCATGTATTCTTTTGTAGGTGTAGAGATTGAGGGAGAGATGTCAATCTTGAGCTCAACCCGTGCAAGAAATTGGCATCAACATGTTTCAAGTGGTTTTCCCAGGGGTGTTGGCCTTGGATGCTATGGTGGCCAATTTATTAGTTTAGCTCATGAGGATTAGATTATTTTATCCATCCCCCACCCAAAAGGTAATATGTTGGATAATTAGACCTGACACTTTGAAAAAAGAGGTAATTATTCGGTCAAGAGTGTTTATAAATGTGTGATAAATATGTTCTTCAATTCACACTTTTTCTAATTGAATCTCTTTAGCGAAATGGTGGGTTTAAAAGCCATAAAATCATAGAAAGAAGATAAATTTGAAAGAAAAAAAGTAGTATTGAAATTGAATGAGAAGCTTGAATGGGATATTGATTTTCCTTTGTTATCCTTATTCAATAAATTGTATATGGAGCATGTGATATCCAACTTTATGTTTTTTTCTTTATACATTAACACCATTCATGAATAGAAGTGCCAAGAGGTCATGTTTGTAGCTTGAATATACTGCCTAAAATTTGTATTTTTTGTTAGTGAGCTTGCTATGATATTATATGTTGAATCTTTTGAATCATTGTGCTCCAGTGAGTGAGAGTTATCTCATTTGTGGTTAAATCTGGAGTTTACCATGCGTGCTTTAATTCTTTGACTGGTAGCTAGTGCAATTTAGAAAAATAACAAGATTTGGAGGCATGTTAGGGTGCAAAGATGGATTCACTTATAGATTATTGTTGCTTGCTAAGAAGTGTGCTTTCCAAACCTGACCATGAGTTTTTTATTATTTTTGTTTGGGGCATATGGAGTCAAGGGAATGATCTAATGCATGGGAGGATTTTGAAGGGGGCGTGATTTCATGGCTGATTGGCTGGAGAATTTTATTGAGGAATATCAATGGGTAGAGAAAATGAGAGGTTTCTAGGCATGACCAAGTTGGGCACTACGATATGGAACCCTGATGAGAATTCTAGCAAGCGTACTATATCGATTCAAGTAATATAGAAAAATGAGTAAGGGTGTCGAACCCACAAGGACTAGTGTTACTAAATACTAAAATTGATTATCTCAAATACTATTTGATTAAACGAAATTTAGAGTTGTAAAGAAAACTAAAATTGACAATTGGAAATAAATAAAGATTGAATTCAAATGATGACAAAATCAAAGGCTTAAATTTCATTTCAAACACCCTTATGTTATTGATTATTTAACAGAATAATTGTTATACTTTATTTGGAGATTTAATTCCCTAAGACAACTAATATTTGCTCTCGAAATATATTAGATTGATCCGTAAATTACTAACCCATCATATCTCAGTGTGAATTTAAGTCTAAATGATTTATTAAGATTTGTGGAATTATAATAGATTTAACTATTACTCTCTTAGATCATGTTAACGTATCTCTACTATTCATTCAATCTAAAATATTCTACTTTATTGATCTAATCTAGATTCTATCTCTCGATATGATATCAACATAAATCATGAAATCATTCAACACTTGGATCCTTAAGAATTGAAAGCATTAAGAGAGAAGTAAATACACAAATAAATCAATGTATAACAAAAAATTAATTTAAATAAATCAAAAGCATAATCATATTTAAGTTACATCTTAGCCATAGAATAAGGAAATTAGTTCATTATTAAATGAAGACTAATCATCCTAATTACAATTATAAAATCAAGGAGAGAAGAAACCAAAAAGTAGAAGAAATTGCAAGTCACTGCTGAAAGTCTTCTTCTCCAAATATTCTTCTTACTCTTCAATCTCTATGCCTTTCCAAAGGTCTCTATCTTCCCCTAAATTATCCCTAATTAGATCTATTTCCAATAAGGACTAGAATTCCAAGATGTAATCAAATTTGGATTTGAATTGGTTAAGATAAAATAAGACTCCTACTTAAAATTGACATCATGCCATAGTGCGCTAGCCTCGGGTTCCTGGGCATCTGGGAATTTCGTCAGGTGCCGCGGCGCATAGGCATTCCCACAGCGGGGCTCTAGTCTTGAACTGGGAGTCTTGGGAAACTCGTGTTCGATTGCCATGGCGGGATTGACCATCCACCATGGTACTTTGCCCTTGGGTCCAATACCAGTTTATCTTAAAAGGGGGAGCCGCAGCGCACATGCATTTCCACCGCAGCGCAAGGCTGGTTTTAAGCTTTAATTTCACCAAACTTCGTATTCTTCTTCCAGTTTTGCCTTAATTGCTTCTGTCATACCTTTGGCTATTTGAGATCTAAAACAATAAAAAGAATGATTATTAACAAAAAATTACTCTTAAACTAATAAAATATCAAGCTAAAACATATATAATAAGTCGTACTAAATCAACTTATCAAATACCCCCAAACTTAATATTTTGCTAGTCCTTAAGTAAAAACAAAACAAAATCTAACCTAAAACTACCCTACAAACAAATTAAACCATAAACTAAACCTTAACTCAATTAAAAATTTCTCAAACTCTAAGAATCAAAGCCATCAAGAATCTATCAGAACTTACAAAAATTAGAAGTAAGCAACCTTATAAACAATCAACTCTACTTCCCGTATAATTTTATAAAAATAATTATACACAAAGTCGACCTCTATATTTTAATGTAATGATTTCCAATCTCATACGCTTAGTTTTTTTGTCACTCTCCAATAATGTAAATTTAGCATGTTACATTGGATCAAAAACTCTTTAATAAGCTTGTAATTTTAGATTAAGGTATTGGCTCAAAACGAATGGATAGGAAAAATTCAAAGAATAAGAACACTCACAATTGAATAAATGTAAATAACTTAAGAGCTCATTAACACTAACACCACTTCATATTTCATTGAACCATTTCAAACTTTTTTTCTTTCTTTCTTTATGCTCATTGACACTTTTCACATATTTCACCACTAGTACCATTTTTTTCATAACGTATCATTCCTTTTTTTCTCATTCATACCCACATTCTTCCTTTTATTTTTTCACACCCCAAAACTTATTTTTTATTATAACCAGGGCAAACAAAACACTTTTTCATCTTGTTCTCCTTAATTTTTAGGTCTTAAACAAAGTAAATAATAAACATGTAAATGTTTTCACTAAGGATAAGGATATGTGTTTAAACTCATAATAGGTAAGAAGATATGCTTAATAAAAGAAAATAAGACTAAATTCATATAAAATGCTCAAATGGGCTAGTGGATAAAATATTCAAGGTAAAGCAAGAAAAGCTTAAACGATTCAAAAATGGCCTAAATCATCTCCTAAGTAACATGCAAATCTAGGATTTCGCTTCAAGCAACAATCAACCAAGTTCCAAAATTTTCTGAGGCATATACTCATCCACAATTGTATAAATAAAATGTCTTTAAGCATGTAAAACAAGATAATTCTCAAAATCACAATACTAGACCAACATTGAATCTCAAAGCCAAACAAAACAAACATCCAAATCATCCTCAAAACCTAAGTAATATCGAATTTCATCTCAACAACCACGCATCAAAGCAATCAATATTATTATCATCGACTCTATGAATTAACTCGAAAAACAAAATTAATGCTCAAAAATCAAAAATCAAATTATTATCTAAACCCAAAAGAAGTAATCATTCCCCCCAAACTTAAATTCCTCATTGCCCTCAATGAAACAAAAGAAAAAGAAAGTAAAGAAAATATTTAAGGAAAAGAAAAACTCCCTCGCAATGAAACTTTGGACACATCGAAAGATTCGCCCTCTCACTCATCCATTATCCTAAAAGAAAAAGGAAAGAAAATCTTTGTGACCAAGTAGAATCATTAGCTAATATGAATAGTCATAATTTAATTCATACAAACCAAAATAAAAACAAAACATAACTCAAACTAAATAAATAAAATAAAAAGAAACTTAAAAGGAAATAATCACTCCATAGCCTCATCATCCTCGTCATCTCCATCATCCATTGGCTGCGAAGATGCATACTCCTCTGCAAGTGGGCGGCCCAGAAAAGTTGGCATAGTCGAAAACTGCTCCATATCCACCGTCATCCCAATCGCCAACTTCCTCACCATTCCCTCAATATAAGTATTACATGCATACTGATAATAAGTTAACTGCTGCAACTGCTTACCCTGCTGAGATGTATCTTCCCCTCTAGACGCTCTATTCGCTCTGCCATAGTAAGAGGCCTCGAAGAAGAAGGAAGAGGTGATGTCGGGTTGTGAACCTCGCAAAACAGGCCCCAAACTATCTATGCCCTTCATTAACTGTATTTTATTGTCTGTGATTACTAACATCGGAGCCAACAACTCCTCATTCGATCCATATTGGACTCCACTAACAGCACATAAAGCAGTAATCAAAGCTGGATAGTAGAGAGATGCCAAAGAATGCTTAGCACACTGCATAATATGAGATGACATAAATTTTCCCAAATCAATAGACTTTTATGTTACAAGTGCATAAAGAAGCACAACCATCTCCTTTGTGATATCACTAAAATGCCTCACCGGCATCAATCGAGCACCTAGAAAATAATACCAAGCTTTACACTCCCTAGTCAACCCAATGCTTAGAAAAGTAACTGGCTTACCATTTGTCATCTTCCATTGAGTTCCTGGAATTGTGATAGTCCTAAGCATCTCATGATAATCAATCTCGCCTCCTAAAATGCATGATACTCATCATTCTCGATATCTTGTAGTTTCAAAAACCTATCAATGGCATTACCACTAAAAGCAACCTGTCAACCTCGAACAAACACCTTACGATTAACATGCTCTAGAACATTAGCACAAAACTCTTGAACCACCAGAACAATAGCAAGCTTAGGTTGAGCACAAAATTTGTCCCAACATTGTTTCTCAATATTTGTAGTTGTTGTTGGCCAATCAATACCAGTCACACACAAACCTCTTTCGGCTATAGGATGTCGTTTTGAAACAAAATCAAAATATCTACTTGAAAAGACCAAGCAGTTGGCTGTGAAGCATAATTTTATCTACCTAGGAGACAAGAAATTTGAAGTGAATACTAGGTCTGATGAGCAGTTTGCGGTTGACTTTAACACATGGTATTGGGGGTGTAGGAAATGGTCTCTTAGTGGACTTCCTTGTACGCATGCAATGACTACCATCATAATCAGGGGCCTAAATCCAGTAGAGTAAGTCCTAAACTATAAACTTTACTAATTCCAACGACCTATAACATAGCTGTACTAATTGTATCAATATTTGTAGGCATGTTAATGCGTGGTACAGCAAGGCTGCTTTTGACAAGACTTACGAGCACAGTATAGGGCCCGTAAATGGGCCAAATTTGTGGGAAAAAATTGGACTTAATCCAATTCAGCCACCTGCCGAGAAGAAGCAGCCATGAAGACCAAAGAAGCTGCGAACTCTTGAACCAGAAGAGGTAAGGGACAAAGAAACTGGGGTGGTGCGAATGAAAAAGAAAGGGATAAGGATGAATTGCACAAAATGCAAAGTCATTGACCACAACATGAGGTGTTGTCCAGAACTAGAAGAAGAAGTTAAAACCAACCAAAATGAAGCCCCAGAACCTACTCAACCGACACAACCATCTCAAGGCAATGATGGGGCCAAGTCAGCCACCATCTAAAAAAAGGTACACATTCTTTAATTTTTTTGTTAAATAGCCTTATAATTTATTAATTTTACTTACTGTTTTCATTTCATTTTGTGAAGGCAAAGGGTGAGAGGGGCGAAGAGCAAGTTACAGCTCAAAGAATCCAATTTCTAGCTGGGGGGGAAGGAAGGCCGATGGAGGTTCTTGCTTCTCCAAAGAAGAAATACAAGAAGAAAGCCAATAGGACCAACATATCGAAGAAGTAGTTTGATAGGATTTCTGCCAGTGGATATAATCAGGTTTTTTGTGTTTTTGGGGATAGAAACTGATGTTAGACTTGGATATAATCAGGTTTTTTGTGTTTTTGGGGATAGAAACTAATGTTAGACTTGGATATAATCAGATTTTTTTGTGTTTTTTGGGATAGAAATTGATGTTAGATTTGGATATAATCAGGTTTTTGGTGTGTTGGGGGATATAATCAAGTGTTAGACTTTGATATAATCAGGTTTTTTGTGTTTTTGGGGATATAATCAGGTTTTTTGTGTTTTTGGGGATATAAACTGCTGGTTTGGATATTTGTAAAGAAAAAAGCTTTATGATTTGGTTATGAATAAAGAAAACAAAGTTCATTTTGATTACAATGTTTCTAATGTTTCTACTACTCTCTGATAACAATAAAACCTTTATGGTTCATTTTGATTACAATCTTTCTAATGTTTCTTCAAAGTTCATTTTGAAGAAAAACCGGTTTACTGTTGTTCCATACTTCAAAAATTAGTTGAGGCTTCATGTGCATTTGGTATAGAAACTGTAAGAATAATTATAAGCTCTTATTCTCTATAACCTTTCCCTTTATTGTGTTAGATTTCTTTCCTGCTTTTAAGAATAATTATATAAAGAGAAAGGAGAGGCTTCCTATGCATTTGTTATAGAAACTGTAATTAACAGCCGTAACTTAATGTCAATTTGGTTTAGGCTAGAAACTATGGCCTAAAATTGAGCATTAATAGCAATAACCCAAAATTATTTACATCCAATCAAACAGGTCGAATTCAGAAGCACATAAACACCACAACCATTTCTTCAACATCCCAAATTTTTTCATTCAACCAAACTATCACAAACACAACAAAAATCCTACTAAATTTCAGACACAACAACTGATTTTCACTATCAAAATAACATGCTAGAAAGGGGTGCTCCTGAAGTTTTGGAAAAGTATGTACTGATTGCTCTTCTCTATTCTCATCTTCAGTTATATGCTAGGCCAACAATGGATCAGGTTGTGACAATATTGGAAACTGATCTCTCAGTTCCTACTATCCTAGAAAGGCCAATTCCTCTAGTAGCTGATATTGATGATATTGAACCAAATTTTTTCATTCAACCAAACTGTCACAAACACAACAAAAATCCTACTAAATTTCAGACACAACAACTAATTTTCACCATCAAAATAGCCAAAACAAACCTGAATACTATTAACAATTTTTCTAACTTTTACAAACTTATTCATACAGTTTACAGTGTGTTCTCTACTACAGTCTTCAATGTTGTTAATCTTCACCAACATTGCATCAAACTTCAATCCCAACTTGTCCACTTGAAGCTTCAATTTCAACAAATCTTCACAACAATAAGCATTACTCGAACCATCCATCCACCTGAAGTAACCACATCCCCTTCACCCGTGCTCTGCAAAACAACATCATACCATGTACAGATAAGTTAAATATAGCTAAAGTTTTACGTTATTAACATGTACATCTATGCTCATTGCAAAATATGAGCATAACTTTCTTACAAAATTTGTGTTTGAATCCATATGAAGCCAAATGATAAATAAATCTAAACCACATTACAAAATTTCACTCATGCTCTGAAAAATTAAAATTCAGCTTTCATTCAACATAAATTTCTTTCGTGAATTCAATATAAATATAATTTGAATAAGCCAAAAACCCCTAATAAAAATTAATTAAACCTACAGAGAAGTTATTTTGGGCACAAAAATTTAGAAAAAAAAAAACTTAAAACTTACATTCCTTCGAGCACAATACATAAACTTTCTTTAGGGATTTTCAGCCGTCGATGATGTCCTTTTCTTCATGGGTTTCCCACAATCACACACACACTCTCCATAACTACCAACTGACCCAACAGAAGACCCAGAATTCATCCCAAATTGAACCCCAAAAAAACCCTAAATTCAAGTAAAATTGTAATGAAAAACACTCTCTACACACAAACCCAACAGAAGACCCACCTTCAAAATGCTTCTCCACTCTTCTTTCAGCGACCTCGTGTGGACGGAAATGGAAGTTTCAGGCCGATTTCCGAACACCGTGAAGCGGACGAGAAACAGGGGATGGAGGAGTGTTTGTGGAGTTCAAGTAGAGTATATGGCAAGCTTTGGCTTTTTGGTTTTAATTTTTTTTTCATTTTAGACTTAATCATGGTAAACCCAACCTACATTGGGGGAAACAATAGGCCGCGTGTCTTAATAGGGATTTGACACATAGCTTCCATTAACGGCGTTGCCCAAAAGGACTAGTGTTGCAAACGGACTTATAGTTAAGGTAGTATTTTGGCCCTTTTCTTAATAAGGGGACCAAAATGCAACGTAACGATTAGGTAGGGGACTATTCGTGCCAAAAAGCCGGTTTAAAATGTAGTTTTATAAATTTTGACCAAAAATAAAGTTATTCATTTTAGTGGGAAAACTGGGCAGGAAAATAAAAATAGAGAGAATTTTTTTTTGCTCTTTCACTGCGTTTTGTCAAGAAAGACATAGTTTTTAATAATAAAAAATTTTGACAATTTGTACAACATTGTTTTAAAAAAATGTAGTAAAATTCATGTTATCAAATACAACTTTTTTTTGAGAAAACAAAAATGTATTATTTTAATTATAAAAACAACATAAAAATATAGATGTTATCTTTTAAGAGACCAAATTTGGATTTTATTTTATTTTTTTTTAAAGTGATTTTTTACCCAAAAACAATGTTTTCAAAAATCACTGTTGTTTTTAACAAAAAATAAACGTTGTTTTTGGCTGTTTTTCTTGTAGTGCATGGTGTGGGCACTTAAGAGATCCTTAAATCTCTTCCAAACTTCATAGAAAGACTCTTGATCTTGCTGCAAGAAATTGGTAATGTCATTCCTCATCTTAGCGAATTTGGCTGGTGGAAAATATTTAGCAAAAAAAGTATGAACTAGCCCATCCCAAGTAGTGATTGTCCCTGGAGGTAACAAAATCAACCAACCCTTTACCTTGCTTTGAAGTGAGAACAGAAATAACCAAAGTCTTATGGCATCATTGGTCACCCCATTATGCTTAAAGGTATCGCAAATGTCCAAGAAATTCGCGATGTGAAGATTAGGATCATCATTCGCCAACCCTCCAAATTGAACCAAAGATTAGAACATTTGAATGATTGTCGGCTTGATCTCAAAGTTATTAGCTTGAATAGTCGGCCTCTGAATGCTTGAGATACCCATATTGGGAACAATTAATCTCCTCCCCCATTGTAGATTCTTCTTCAATAACCACTTGTTTTCGCTCCCGGTTTAGTCTCCTAAGTGTCTTGTCAATATCAAGGTCGATTGGTATTAGTTCTAAACTCCTTGTACATCTCATACACAGAGAATTCCTACAAAAATGAAACAACCAAGTAAGAACTAAAAAAAAAAATCAAATTAGCAAAAAAATAACTAGTATTAATATTAGTAAAACAAATAGTCCCTGGCAACGGCGCAAAAAACTTGTGAATTCTAGCAAGCATACTATATCGATTCAAGTAACATAGAAAAAAGAGTAAGAGTGTCGAACCCACAAGGACTAGTGTTACTAAATACTGAAATTGATTATCAAATTTAGAGTTGTAAAGAAAACTAAAATTGAATTCAAATGATAATAAAATCTAGGGCTTAAAATTTCACTTCAAACACTCATATGTTATTTATTATTTTACTTTATAATTGTTATACTTTATTTGAAGATTTAATTCCCTAAACCAATTAATATTTTCTCTCGAAATATATTAAATTGATCCTTAAATTATTAACCCATCATATTTTTATGTGAATTTAAGTCTAAAGGATTTAATAAGATCTATGGAATTATTATAGATTTAATTATTAATTTCTTAAATCATATTAACGTATCTCTACTATTCATTCAATCTAAAATATTCTACTTTATTGATTTATTCTAGATTCTATCACTTGATATCAACCTAAATCATAAAATCATTTAACACTTGGATCCTTAAGAATTGAAAGCATTAAGAGAAAAATAAATACACAAATAAATCAATATATAACAAAAAAATTAATTTAAATAAATCAACAGTAT
>WUAT03282683.1:0-18045 GCA_010015005.3 Ulmus americana | reverse complement strand
AAATATAGCTATTTATCCGAATGGGGTAAGCATATTGCTCCACAAGAAAAGAATCATAAGCTAGTTGCCGAATGGACTTAATCTTTAAGTCTTCGAATAGACTTATCTCTCAAGTCTCCTAGCAGAATGACTTCGAATTTCGAAGTGATCTCCCGAGATTATCTCAACTAATTTTACTTATTCAGTACCCCGTTCAACCACTTGAACGAGAACCTCGGAGGCCACCATGCAAAACATAGCACAACTGGGACTTCAACGAGAAGTCCCGAAAAACTCTATAAAGGGGGATGATCAAAGTCACTCAAAGGACAACTTGGATATACTACTTTGACTATCATACTCTGCTGATTTTTTATAGTCCAATCTTTACACCACTACAAGTCCACTACACTTCGATCAACCTATGATCATTCATACCTCTTCCGACCTGCTGTTCCGAACGGATCCCTCTAATTTTGCTACTTAAATTCGATAATTAGTAGACAATTTATTTTATTTTAATATAGATTTCGTCAATTTATATTTTATTCATATCTCTATAATCAAGTATTAACTTAAGCGTCGGAGTGATTTTGGTCGGCATCACCCTGGTGTCAAAGTTGTTCCACTCATATTTTGTTTTTACAGGTTTACAAGTTGCTGATGTCCTAACAAATTTAATTATAGATTTAAGCCTTTACAAAGTGGTAACATGAAAATTCGCGCATACGTTTTGGAATATTTGTGCCAAAAGTTCTTTTGAAAAATAGTTATCCTTAATTATGTCAATATTTATGCCAAAGTTACCTTGAGATAACCAATTTTGGATCAAAAATATCAAAACTACCTTTCAATTTGAAATATATATATATATTTTATAAAATGGCCTTAACCCCGAAGAAGTAATGAAATTACAAAAATGTATAAGTTAGCATACTACTTGAGCAGAATATTAGTTCCAATACCAAATTACCATCAATCACATAGTTCAAGAACCATTCGTGCCAAAATACTTGAAAATGCCAGAAGGGTGACCGATGGTGCAATACTTTGGATACGAAATCACTATTTTGTAACCCTATCATAATTGAATTATATATATTGACACTATTTTCAAATTCTACACCAAACAAATGTCGTGTTATTTTAAAAAAATAAATAAAAAAGAAAAAACTTTGATACACATTTCATAAAAATTTGCCAGACATTAGGACTGTGCTCATCGGTGTTCAATGTTTTTGGTCATCTATTACCACTCCAATGGATTGGATAAGTGTTGGATGAACATTATCGCTTTGTTTGAGACCATTTTCAAAATTTTGGTATCCTATCATGTTTTATAAAAATTTATTATTATTATTTTTTTATCTATTTTAACTAATATTCTATCATGTGGATCCTACCACTTTTTACACCAACTTGTCATATTCTATCCTATTACACCTAGGACCACACCACCTTTTACATTATATTATTAATATTATCAGGTATACCTCACCACCTTTTGCATAAAATATTTAATATTACCTTTTAGACCCCACCACCTTTTATAAAAAAAAAAAAATTAAAATCTTGTTTAAAAAATTATTTTGCTTATAACCACTAAAATCCAATTTAAATCACATTTCAAATGGAGCTAATGATTCAAAATATTCACAACAAAAAATTGATATATATATATATATATATATAGCTTTAAATATTGAATTGGATTGGATGTTGGATGTTAAATTGAATGATTGTTCGATGAATATTGGATCATTCAGAATTTTCACAATAAAAAATTGACATGTGTATATATTTTTGTCTATTTTTTTTTAAAATAATATAAATATAATAGTTTTTTGATTGATCGGTTGAAAATTAGATTTTCATGCCATCGATCTGCCATTCAATCAAGTACAATTAGATTTTAAGAATTATCATCTAATTCAATCTAATTACTATTAAATTGGGTCGATCGATTTACATTGGATGTGGAATAATCTTGCACAACCCTAGCAAAGAGTTACTCAAAATCATTTTCAAGTACAATGCTTCAACAACCATTTTAATATTCTTTTTGAATACCAATTACCAACCAAACATTTTTCACAACTCAAAATCCCTACAATGTATAAATTTGGAAGGAATTTATAATCTAATGGTATTAAAATGAAAAAACTAAAAAATATGGTATAACTTTTAATAAACCTAAAATACAAAGCATAAATTGTAATTTTCGATGCCGATAAAGACGACATTGAGTTTTACCAAAAATAAACGACATTGGGTTTTTATAGAAAACGATATGTCGTTTTATTAGTGTATAAAAACACAAATTTTCATTCGAAAAAGGTCGCCTTCGTATAACATTCGAAACTCTCTCTGGTTTTGTTGAGCTCTCTCTCTCTCTCTCTCTCTCTCTCTCTCTCTCTTCCGAAGAGGTGGGTGGCTCTGTGAGCGAGCGAGTTGGCAAACGCCATTATGTACTCGAACCCGAGTCAGAATAACGGCTACCACTACCAGCAACCCGGTGAGCGGCGACTCGGAACGAGTCAAAGGGAACGAGTCCGCCGAGGACCTCGCGGTGGTTCTAGGTCTCGTGACTTGAGAGACGGCCACGATTTTGGTGGCCTTAGGGTTTCCGAACAGCAGCAGCAGCAGAAGACGCCATGTACGGACTTCGACATGGCCTATTTCCATTCCTATTCTCACCTTGGTATCCACGAGGAGATGATCAAGGTTTGCCGTTTAGCTTTCTGGGTTTCTTTAGTTTTGCATTTTGAGAAATGGGTTTGTGTTCTTTTGCCTTTTGGTTGTGGAATTTCAGAACTAAGTTGTAGTTTGCCCTTTTAGCTTTCTGGGTTCGCTTTTGTTCTGCATTTTGAGAAATGGGTTTGTGTTCTTTTGCCTTTTGTTTGTGGAATTTCAGAGCTAAGTTGTAGTTTGGCCTGTTAAATGAAGTGTTTTGAAACATTTTTCAAGAACCTTTCTTTAATCTGATATGGAGCAAAGCTCAATCGAATCAATGCACAAGTGTTTTACTTGGTTGGGTTTATCCAAAGCAGGGAGTTATGTCCCTAGTTGTTTCACTATATGTTGCTAAAATTACACTCGCATAATCTCACAAATACAAGCACATAACTCTCACTTTTCTATCAAAATTCAGATCTTTCTTCGTAGCCAAACAAACAAACACTTGCACACACAACCCTTAATGAAGTTTACAATTCCAGTTCTTTGTTCTCTCTGCCTCTATCTGATACAAGGAGAATACAGAGTATCAAGACACTTTATCAACAGGTAACAAATACCCGTATATATATTAAGCAGTCACCAAGATGGTATAGCTTAGAGAGTTAGTTGTAATAATTGATATTTACCATCTTGATAAAGATATATCAAGCTAACATAATCATGTTATAAACTGTCACTAACCTCTAACTGAAAGCTAACTATAAATGTTTACTAACTCTTAACAGATAAGAGTCACATATTTAACATGAAGTGCTTTTGATGGTGGGTTTGTTGGGATTGATTATACTTTTGGCATTTTCTGTTTGGTTTCATTTGAATTGCAGTTGTGAGATGAAGAAAATTCATAATATTAGCCTTTTTTTGTTTGCATGTCCGTGCTCTTTGTTCAATTTCCTAGCATAGGGGAGTTTTAATTGTTTCCCTGTTGTTCACTTAATTATGCTTTAATTTATCTAATTTAGGCCTAATGTTCTTCTGTTAGCAAGTTTGAAGAGAGAGTGACCATTATGTGGTGAGTATAATAAGTTGGATAATTCTTGAAATTTAACATTCTAAAGAGTTGCATTAGAAGGGTAAGCAATACGTCTAAGACTATGAAATCATGTGAAATTTATCTAGTTTTCTTGAGCTTTTGTTTCACCATTTCTGACAAGGTTTTGTCATGTTTCAGTGGTTTGCTCTTGGTCATTTATTAGAGAGACCAATGGTTTCAGAAACAAAGTGAGAAAAAGGTTTTCTCCAGTTTGTGGTACTGATTGGAACAATGTAGGGATACTAATACATGTGCTAGTGTTCCTTTAAGAACAAATAGCAGTATTATAAGAGAATATGTGATATTGTCCAGAAGGAAGCAGATGGCGTAGATATTAAAATGGACTTGCAGTTTTTGTTGAGTATTTGGCTGGAAATGCAGTAAATATATATCTATATGATATGCTAGTCTGAGCTATCTAATGCTTGTGTCACATTCATTTATTTTCATTTCTTATGGTGGAATACTTCTGCCAATTTTGAACATATCTGAAGCATGGTTTACATTCTAAGTGCCGTTGTGGCATGTGAAGTCTGCAAGTGAATGCAAGCCCATGTAATCTTGAGATTGGTATATGCTATATGGTATTTTGGTCTAGTAATTGCCTAATTGGGACTATTTCTACTATTGGTCTTTTCTTATGGCACACACTATGAAATATATATATATATTTACTTGATTTGGCTTTTGTAAGTATCTTTATTGAAGAAAGATTTCAGCTTTAATCTATGGCTTTATTTTTGGATGTCATTGAATTATTAACTGACAGGATAAAATCTCATTGTATAGGATCGTGTGCGTACTGAAACTTATAGGAAGGCTATTATGCAGCACCAGAGTTTCATAGCAGGCAAGGTAATATGGCAAATTTTGAGTTATAATCAATATGTTAACTATGCAATAGCTGTAGTATAACTATGCAATAATACTTCAAAAATCTCTGATATGAGTTATAATATCATATTACATGTGGACAATTATCTTATTTGATCAAAATGATTATAATACTTAATAAGATATTTGAAGTCTCATGCATCTCACCTCACCTTTATATAGATTTCTAAGAGATACTACATTTGGGTGTAAATAATAAAATATTTTTACTTTTTGAAGAATTTCTTCTTGAAAAGTATCACGCTAATTTTTCTTTAATGTAACAATGATTATAGGTTGTGGTGGATGTTGGCTGTGGCACAGGCATTCTGTCTATATTTTGTGCTCAGGCTGGTGCAAGACGGGTAAGCTTACAAGCTATCTCTTTATTATATTGGAAAATGTGCAAATATAATGCTATCTTGTTCTGACACGTAGTTCACAACAGAGTTTTCTAACCATTGTATTGTATTTCTTGGCTATCTGATATTTGATGATCAATTTGGGCCTCTTGTGCATGAATTTGTAATTCATTTTCACGCAATCATTTCTAATCAATTGTATTTGTAACATTTTTTTTTTTCTCTTTTGAAAATACAATCCCTTCTTTATCATTTTCCACTAAATTTTAAAGTAAGAGAAAAATAAGTTTCTGCTATACATGTATACATAATTTTTCTCTTCCCTTTAGGATTATTTTAATTGGCTCTTCAAAAGTAAAGTTCTGTGTTTTTGCCATGTTACTTGCATGACGGATTGTAATGGTTTTTGTTTACCAATGACCAGGTGTATGCAGTGGATGCAAGTGACATTGCAGTGCAGGTACTTTATGAATTTAATCAATTGGCCAAAATGGCGATTGGTTTTCTTTTTTAGGATTTTACAGTCAGGGATATTTATTTCTCCAATTCTTTTGTTAAATTTCATACCTCTCTGGAGGATGCCCTGTGGAAGTTGTTATTATGGGAGTTTTCCTATTCTATTATTAATAATTTAACAGTTTGTTCTCCTTTTACTGTGATGCTCAAAGTAATTGATTGGAGAATTTACTTTCATCTATCTTTGCATTTTCTATTTATGTACGACATTTCTGAAAATGAAAATTGTTGGTGTTTATAAAACTATGAACCTTTTGTTGATGGAGCTTGGTTTTGGTATGGATTAATCTTTTCTTATGTAAGCAGGCAAATGAAGTCGTCAAAGCGAATAACTTATCGGATACGGTCATTGTACTGCATGGAAGAGTTGAGGTATGTTGCTTTGTTGAGGCTAAAATTGAGCTTTTGTTTTAAAAGCATTGGACCACCATTTCTAGGTTTTTTCTAGTGTTCCGTCTTCCGATTACTTGTTTAATGATTGGATGATAGGGAATAAAAGAGATCTTCTACAAAAGACTTAAAAGGAAAAGAAATTAGCTCTTATCATTGAAGTTGGTCATATGGAATGAAGTTATGGTTCTTTAACTAGATAATGATTTGTGTTAACTGTTAAGAATCCATTAGCCGCACTTTTGGTGTGTGGATGCTCTTCCAGGATGATACCCACATAAATCTGGATACTGGATTGTTGGCTCAATTTTCATTTCCTGGTTTATTGGTCATAGGGCTGCTGCTGGGAGTAGTTGCTTCAATTTTGAATGCTACAGAGGGTTTTTGTAGCTTTGCTCGTTGGCTGGCTAAGCAGTCTGATCATAAGGATGGTCTTTAGGAAAAAATAAATAAATAAATACTGCAGTATCTTTTCAGTGACCGTTTGGAGAAAATTTTTAGTTTGCTTGGTGCAACTTTCTCCCAGATTTCCACATTGAGCTCTGTATGAGTGATTGCTATGAAACATGAGGCATTAGGGTTAGTGAATCATTACAGAAACTATTATGTGTTCACGAGGTTTGCACCTATACAAGATGTCCTTGTTGGTCTTGTTAATGGTTTGGTTTTGTTTTTGCTGGAATGGGTATTGGTTTGGGATGAGCTCATCAACTTTTCAGCTAAGATAATGTAGAAGGTTAAATTGTCTGTTTGGTGTACTGTGCCATGTTGTGTGCATGCATTTCAGTCAGTTGTCACATAAATTTGGAAGGAAAAGGAGAGGGTGTCGGGAGGGATTTAGTGCCTGGTGCTCACTTGTTACTCAAAGGAGTTTTTAGAGAACTAATCTGAATGGATTGTCAAATAAGCTCATTGGAAGAGGAAAAAAAAAAAAAACGTTATAATAGTGAAGTGAAGCTTGCCTTGGCGTATTACTTGGAATGTAGTCTGAAACTAAAAATATCGATAGTTATCTGCATTTTAAGAGCCTGCATATTTTCTTTCTTTTTTTTCCCCAAATTTCACTTTACAGTTAATTGCTGCAGGATGTTGAAATTGATGAAGAGGTTGATGTAATAATTTCAGAGTGGATGGGTTACATGCTTCTATATGAGGTGATTCTACATCTTTTGGGTACATATATTTTTTTTTTATTAATAAAGCCTTTCTGTAACTTATTAAGACATTTAGACAATACACTATGGAGACTTTTATAGAATTTAGAAGTGTAATTTGTGATCAACTGTACTAACAATTTGATTACCTTTTATTCTAGAGCATGCTTGGAAGTGTCATTACTGCCAGAGATCGCTGGCTAAAACCTGGAGGTCTTATACTTCCTTCATATGCATCGGTATTTTTCTTTCGTCTATATTAATTTTTACCATTGGAACAATATGTAGAGCTTCTTAATGCTAAATTTCATTGGTTTAACGATCAAATCAAATTAATTTTGCATGAATCTACTAAATTGTTTATTAAATACTATGCTAAATTAATATTGAAGCTTCATTCTCCTGTTTTTAGTTATATCTATTTTTAAAGCTTTTTTCTGTTGTACTTTGTGAACTTTTAGCATTTATTTGCAATAACTTGCATTTAAGATGTTGATTCTATTTTTGATTACTTGCAGTTATACATGGCACCTGTGACACACCCAGACAGATATAATGATAGCATTGATTTCTGGCGCAATGTATATGGAATTGATAGTAAGTGGACATCATATGAATTGATATGAAATCCTTATCGTTTTCCAGATATAATTCATTTGCAGTGCATTTACTCGATGTGAAATGGTGTTTGTGTGTGGGTTTGTTTGGTTACGAGGAAAATACTACATGTATGCGTATGCTATTTGTGAGATATGAGAGATTCTTGGTTTAATATATAACACATGAATTCTTTATCCTTGTGCATGGAAATTGACTGTGAAGTAAAAATCTAGCCACCAAACATATCGCTATTAAATGAGGTTGCTAAATTTGCATCATCCTTTCTCATACTTTCAATGGCTTCTCCGAAACATGGTTCTGAAGTAAACTTTCTAGTAGTATGTGAGCATAAGCATATTACTCAACCAGATGTTGATTTCAGTAGCATTTTTCTTTGGGATTTAACTTGAGCAATCTAAATTTATGACCCAGAGTATGGAAGTTAAGCTATTATCAATAAAGGAGATTTCTTTAGTTGTTTCTTTTCATTTCAGTTTATTGTTTACATCTATGATGTTTTTTTGGTGATCTTCAGTGTCTACCCTGGTGCCATTGGCAAAACAATGTGCATTTGAGGAGCCATGTGTGGAGACTATAGTGGGTGAGAACATTTTGACATGGCCACATGTGGTGAGTCCTCTCATTTTAGTTCCATGATTGGTTTGAACCTCAATTTTTTAAACATTTAAAACGTTAATCTAATGTGTCAGTTTTCTTTCATTGAGGTCAGCTTGGGCCTCACATTCTCAAAAGACAAGATATTTGTAATCAAAGCACAAAAGCACCATTACTTGGGTTTTTGTGCGTGCACATTTTTCAGTGTAGAAACCTCTCATTAGAAATATTGTGATTGAATGTTTTTCCTCTTGCAGGTAAAGCACGTGGATTGCTATACCATAACTATTGGTGAACTAGAATCTGTGTCTACAAGATATAAGTTCAAGTCAATGATGCGTGGTAGCTTTCTTCCCCATCTTTATCTTTATATTTGTCTTTCATATTTCTATTCTCGTGTTTCCCTGTTCCACTATTTTCTTTTAAACATTTAGAAGATTTATGCTTTTATACCAGCTTATACCAGCAGTTTTATTTTCCCTCTTGCCAGAAGCTTTTGAGAGCCCGTGTATTTTGTGTTGTTTTGTTTTAAATGCCAACTCTTGGTAGTCAAGTCTTTGCTTTTCCTAGTATCCAAGTTTGTCTTCTTTGAGCAATCATTTCATCTCCAGAGAATTTGTGCGTAATTTCTCCTTTCTAACTGCTGTATTTTTTTAATTCCCGGGTTTTAATTTGCTGGAAAATTGCGAAATACAAGATTTCGATAACTAATTAATTATTTAAATAAAACGCATATTGTCATGACTTATCATTAATCAATTTCTTTTTAAAATGTCCTTTCTAACAAAAGCAGTCTTTGGTATCTGTTTGAATTTGTAGGGAGCTCAATTTCATTTGTGCTAAGCATTTACTTATCGTCTTATCCTGATAACAATAAGACCAATATTGAGTACCAAGTTTTGTTACTCTGAGATGCTAAGCTTTACACAAACCTTCATAGAGATCCATATCAGTTCCTTACAAATATTCACAAAATTAATCTGCCATATCAGGTGAAAAAGTAACTATGATCTGGTATCACACTTGGCGGTCATGTTTCCTATTCTTGAGAACTTTTTCCTTTCTAAGGATAGAATACTTCAATTTATTTTACTTTTAAATATGAATTATGTTCAAAAGGGATTGAAGATCTGCAATATAGTTTTTTTCACTATGGTACCCTTGTAGTCTCTTACATCCTTTTCTTTATTGGTACGAGCGGTCCTAATTTTTCCTTGATTGGCAGCTCCACTGCATGGGTTTGCATTTTGGTTTGATGTTGAATTCACTGGACCTGCATTATCTCCTACAAATAATCATGCACCATCCCTGCCTATTGAAAATCAATCGGCAGATGGTAGTCAGAGGAAGAAACGGATTAACCCAAATGAAGCACTTGTCCTGTCCACTGCACCCGAGGACCCTCCAACGCATTGGCAACAGGTACAACCAGTTTTATACCTTTGAATCCTTTTATACTGATTTTCTGTGGTGTGTTGTCCAATGACCCAACCTATGCCATCGCATACCTTTGTCCAAATTATTATTATTTTTTTATTGGTGTTTATAATCCATTGCTGCCAGGGAAATTTTTAACGATCATTGAAATTTTGGCCAATAGTTATGATCAAAATCATATCTTCACATAATTTGCCATTCTTATCACAATTTACTCCAAAAGGAAAGACGGGAGAAGACTTCTTTTCCTCTTTATTGTTGTTCATCCTTCTCACAAGGATGTTTATTTTATACCCTACATTTAGGGTTTTAACATAAATTATACTGTGCATTACAAACATGACAAAATTGTATCTTCGGATTTTGAATTTCTAAGTATTCGTATTACTATTATATCCTGTTCAAACCATTTATTTTTCACTGATAAATTGTCTAAAAATACTCTCTTTCTCGAACCTTTTTTTATAGTGGGTCGTAATTGTCATAGAAAATATATTTTGGACAATTTATCTGTCTGGGATATGATATGAACTGATTAGAAATTTTAAAAACAAAGTTATAATTTTGTGATTGTTGTAAATGCATTGTGTAGTTTGTGATTTAACCAAAAATGCAAGGTATAAAATGCAAATATCCCTTCTATAGTTGGTCAGCTTGTGTCATTTTGTTCAAAGGTCAATTATGTGCACTTTAATGTTGCTTATAATTCAAGTAAGCGTTGGAAAATTATCGGGTTAAGAGCTTGCCAACCATTAGTTGATTTCCTCTTCAGAGGGTAGGTGATGACCCAGCGAAGGTTTTGCAAACCCCCTTCTCCTTTTCTGAAAGAAGAAAACAAACAAGGATTTAGCCTTTTTATGTAAGAAGTGTATAATCTAGTTATAATAACAGAGGGTTTGATTTTGCAGACTTTGATTTACTTCTACGAACCAATAGACGTGGAGCAAGATCAACTCATAGAGGGTTCGGTAACTCTATCACAAAGCGTAGAAAACCGCCGGTTCATGAACATCCACCTCGAATACAGGTGTGCACTTGTCTTACAAGATCAACATCATTTTTCATACTTTTAAGTAGTTTAAACATGAATTGGTTTTGTATTATTTTTTTCTCTTGCAGTTCGGGTGGGCGAGCATTTGTAAAGGAGTCTGTAATGCGGTGATTCTACTATTCGTCTTTGATAGAAAATGATGTTGTAGTTCTTTAAATTGTTCCATCGGCGGCTCTATTGCTGCCCGAAAAGGTCAGAAGAAACTCTTTGTGGGGTAGTTTTCTGGCTCGTCGATTTGGCTAATTTGACATTGAAAAGCCTCACAAGATGGAAGTAGCTTTGTAGTTGTAGAAAGTTTTGACTTTTAACTCTTTTATGCTTCAGATATTATGACTCAAAACGTTGGAATAGAATAGTTAGATTCTCAAGTGAGCCATTTCTTTGTGTAACGGGTATTAATGATAATGGTGAGAGATTACCAGTTTCTATTCTTTTTTCCCTCTTTCTTTATCCCTTTGCCACTTTTGGTTGCTTATTTAATTTCCAAGTTGCAATTGTACGAGAACGTTTTCTATGAACCCCTGATAGTACGGATGGGGTTAACTTTATGGACTTTTATATTGGTGTGGGTGTACCGTATGGTTCAAACCCCTGTCACGGATGGGGTTCACTAAAGTTGTTTGGCAAGAGAATGTGTAATTTTGTTTGCTAACCGGTGACAAAAGTTAAATTAAATAACATTTGGAACATTATTATTAGGGATAGAGAAATGAAGAAACAAATAAAGGAATAGTTATATATGTACATCTAGAGAGAGAGAGAGGTGCTTGTACAATTCTATTGATAGGAATTTTGTTAATAATTTTTCAATCATGTTTTATTTTAAATGAATTTTGAATATATTATTTTTTTAATGTTTTAAGAATATTCTTATAAAATATAATTTTGTAATTCGAGATTTCATTAGGAGATATAAAGATAACTGTACTAAAATAAAATTATATTATAAACAATACAAATTTGTTATGTTTTTTAAATGTAAATTTGAATTATAATAAAATTTTATAAGAATGTAAGATATCAGAGAACATGGTAAAAAAAAAATATGATGTGGTTATAAAGTTATTAATAAAAAAAATTTCGATTTTATTTCTATTCTTTAACGTACACACTTATATAAATATTCAATAGTGAAGAAATAAATTAGGAGTAAAGTTGATTATTTTGTTAGTGCATTATGGTATCACACATCACTAATAATTTAGAATGATATGGTAATTTGTAGCAGGGGAGGGGCGGAGCGGAGCTGAGCTGGGGGGCATGCCCCCACTGAAAATAAAAAATAAAAAATAAAAAATCTATACATAATATTTAATAAATTTATTATTCTGTCCCTATTAATTTTTTTTTTTCCAATCAATGTCGCACTCAACTTTTTTTAGACGTAAATTTTAGTTTTTGCCACAATTGAGAGACAGCTCTGGCTCCGCCACTGATTTGTAGCATCTAGATGCAACACAGTTTGGTACCATTTTAACCTATCAGGTCGCCATCTTTGTGTCTTAAAGAAAAAAGCACCTAGAAAGTACTATTCATCCCCAGCTCTACCAAACGACATTCGCGGGTAAAAATATCAAAAGAAAAGCAACTTCATTCTTCTTGTTATTTTGTGCTTCGAAAAGACATGCACTAGTCTCTATTTTTATTAAGAAAAAACAATAATATTAATTATTGATTATTTTATTATGTATTTTCATTAAATTACTTTTTATTTTATTTTAAGCAAACCACTACTGTGTTTCATTGCACGCTTTTAAATCTCCTAAAATCTAATTTAAATTATTGACTACTTTTTGCATGCTTGGTAAATAAATTTAGGGACAATTATTTTTAGGAAAAATAATGTTTTTACCCTTCGAATTTAGGGTACGATCAAAATGGCCCTCATACTCTAAAATCATGTTATGCGTACAATTCTGTCTCTCTTTGGACGAAAACGGATGGTGAGCGCAATAATGCATTATTGTTGAAAGGGACAATGCTTAAGTTCGGAGGGGTATTTTGGTCATTTTAAAACTACATGCCTCATTTTGATAGCACCGTCCCAAGTTTAAGGGTAAAAAAGTTATTTGTCCTATTTTTTACACATCAAAGAATAACACTCTAAAATATATAGTTAAAAAATTATAGTTATAAATTTCTATAAAAATAAATAAAGGGACGTAATAGTCCCTGCCACTACTTGGTGGTCCAAATTTCTAATTCAACCATCACTCCCCGGTATTTTACTATTTGGGTTATTTTTGGTATTTTCAAATTTCATGTGCTATTGGACCTATTAATTTGTATCATTCGTCAACATCCATTACTTCTAAGATTTAGTTTATAATTTAAAATTAGACTAACCACCAAAATAAACCCCAAAAACAGTTATAGTGACAACACTCAAACCGCTGGAACTTCTGGCGGTGCTGACCACTTCTGGCAGTGCATGTGACAAATACAAGCATTTGCTTGGGTTGATTTTGGTGGTTTTGGAAGGTAAGTTCTTTTAGATTTCCAACGAGCTATCACGTGTCAAAATTCGACAACAATAGAAGGATCAACTAACTTGTTCTTGTATCAACTTAGTAGCATGTTTGATACATATCTTCACTTAGTGGTGTGGTTGTGCATACGGAAGAATCAATGACATAGTTGGATCCGTATCACCCAATGGCACATAGACATTTGTTTTTCAATTTTTTTAAATAATAAAATATTTTCTTTATTTAAAGATTATAAATTTGAAATCATTTTATTTTCAACATTCAAAACTTGAAAAAGTTCGAACTAATATAAATTATATTTTATCTTAATCAATTAATAACTAAAAAATAGAGAAAATATTTGAAAAAATCAATAATAATATCGTTTTAACAAGGATAAATTTTGTTTTAAAAATTTCAGACTAATAACATAAATAAAAATAAAATATTTTTCAATATATTAATTTAAAGATAATGGTATAGACAAATCAGATGTTAAGGAATAAAATAAAAAGAGTAATTTATTCCTGTAATTGACGAAAAAAAATTGAAGGGGGGTGATAGGGGCTTGGGCTTTGAAGTTTTTGCTTTGGTAGACTTCTCGCTTAAGCGAGTTTTGCTCAAGACATTCTTCTAATTGTATAATATTATTTTGGGCAGTTTGTAGTTTTTATTTTATAAAATAATTAAAATTACAAATTATTCAAAAAATAATCACTAATGTGTCTACAGTTTAATTTAAATCAAACATACAACCTAACTGAATTTTTTTTTAATCTGTTAATTGGCCATGTTATGTATACATTACTAATTGTTTACACACAATCAATCATTTAGGCTATACATCAATTAATAAAGTATGGCAAGTATGTTAAACACATCTACTCAATAAAAAAAAAAAAAAAACTAAAAATACAAAAATAGAAAAAGAAAATAAGAAACCGTTGCTTCCTTTAGCTTTGAGTTATCCAAGTTGAGACTCTAACCAAAGGAACCCCTTTCCACTCCAAGGCCATCTCATTCCCATACATTCCTTCAATCCTCACTTCATAAGAGCTCTGTTCTCTTACCATTTCTTTGGCTTCCCTCAAACTCTCCTTGCTCAATCTCCAACCTTCTAACCCAACAATCCCTTCTCCCATACAACAACCTTCCTTCACATCCTCCCACCTTTGAAACCAAGCTGCAGAAGACAAATAAGGCGCCACAAAAAGACACTCCATGGTTGTTCTTGCGTCCGCGAGATGCGTCGGAAAACTTGCCTCGATTGATTCTAGTAGAGCTTGGTAATGCACTAAATTTTGATCAAAGAATGGACTAAAACTAGAGCAATCCTTGAGTTTCTTCTCACAAGCATCTCCGTCGCCTAAAACAATAATACCTCTGATGTTGCTTGGTTTGGAGTTGTTAAAATTGGCTAGCAAATCCTTGGCTACACTTATAAACTGCATGACATGCCTTCTACTTCTTACCCTTCTCATGTGTGGTAGCCCCACCATGCAATTGAAGGCCAAAAACTCTTTCCCTCCACCCCTTTTTCTTGTATTCTTGATGTCTCTAATTAGATCTTCGATTCCCTTCTCCTCCACCTTCAGCTTTAGGCCGAAAGATCTAGCATGGTCAAGAAGTTGCCTCCTTGCCTCTACAAACCTCCATTGCAATGGAGCAAAATCATCAGCTTCTCTCTCTTCCCACCTAATTGATGTGAGCTTCAATTTCTTTTGCTTTCTCGCAGCAGCCTCGATCATCTGAGGCCATTGAAGCCCTTCTCCCATGTCAAAGTCCACTATGTGAAGCGTCTCTGCATCGTCCGGTATGGCTTCAAGAATTGCAGAGTTTGCAGAGTAATGAGCAAACTTTCCATGTGGGAAATTTTGATAGAACACCTTTAGCGCGGTCTCAAAATTCTTGAAGGATTCTTGTTTCAGAAAAGCACCTGGATTTTCGATTACCCTTTGGGCTAATTCGAAAGCAAGACGCTCCCAAGTTGTCCCAAGAGGGCTAACTTTCTCACCTATGCATCTGAGAAGTACTTCCTCTAGCTCCCTCTGTTCCTTCTCAATGGCTTCCCCATAGGCCCTGAGAAGATGGCGAACACTTAGCTCGTTTTCGATTTCTATGTCTTCTCCAGGAAAGTTTAGTACTGGCAATTGGACTGATGTTATGTCAATTGATGAGCTTGGACTCCAAACATCATTTCCAACCACAGAAAATTGCTGAGAATGAAAGCTCCCAACACTTTCTTCCAAAAATCCATACAATCCTTCAAACTCGTCACTCAAACCATGCTCAAACCCTTCCAATCCCATTGGAAAATCCTCCGCCAGTGACTTGACTCCCAAGTAATCATCACAAATCGCAAATTGGGAAGATTCACCGGAGAAAATGGAAGAAAATGGAATCAAAGAACTCTCCGAGAACAGAGATGAAAATTCAGACTCACTCACATGAGTACTAAAGTTGCAGTGTTCCATAATTGGATCCCAAGTTGAATCTATGACATCATAGATTGGCCAAGAGGGTAGAACAAGCTCAGGTTGCATCATCTTTTGATGATTTCTAAAGGGTAAGAATAAGAATATGTGTTGGATTTGAATTTGAATTTGAATTTGATTTTGCCGACCGTCTTATTGAGTATTTATATGCAAATTGCTAAACAATATAGTGACAAATTCGAATAAAATAATTAGAAAAATATATAATAATTTAAAAAGAGAATTATTACCCCATCACTATCTTATCTTAATATAAACCATTTACCTATCACTCTCACAAACTTTCCACGCATTTTGTTTAGAAAATTATTAAGGTTCCCATCTCAAGCTTCTAGCTTTCTTGGCAGCTTCTTAAAAGTTGGTTTGTTTTGCAAGTTAAAGAATAATATTATTTTATTCTTATGATTAATTAGATTATTATTCATGTCTTTTCAAGGCAACTGCGTTTCACTTCATCAGAAATACATATATAGCATAAAAAATATTAATAAAAATCTAAGGGCATGGATCTGATGACAAATGGTAGGAACTTACGTGGGATTTCCCTGTCAAAAACATACCAGAGCTTTTACGTGGAATACTTTGTTGATATCGATTCCTTTTTTCTTCCTTTTTCTCGAGAGAAAAGACAAGCAGATAAAGTCAAGTCAACAAATTAGGAAAACTTAATTAATTCCTCTTAAGATATAGGTTAGATTAAGTTTATTAGAAGTACTTTTGTGGGAATAAAGGGTTATAGACTTATAGTTTCTCTCATTTTAAATTAAGATGGGAAAATAATTTTGGTACTCTGCGGTTTCACGAAATTGTAAGAATATAAATAATCATAAGTTTGTTTCTCAAGAGGGTAGAAGTAGCCGCCATAAAAGGAAAAGGCAGCAAAATTTCGATTATCTTTTGAATTTTCTCAGATTTTGTTTCTCAATTTTCATTGACTCTATAATTAAGTTAATCCTTCAAATTTTTATTTTATTTTATTTTATTTTACTAATATGTTTTGATACTGTTTTGGATTATCCTAAAAGTACGTCCGTTTTAGTTAAAATAAGTATCATAGAAATTAATTTGACAAAATGGTATTTGAATTGTAAAAGCAGTATCTTTAACGAGGTGTTGACAAGTCTATAAAAAATAAATAAATAAATAAATTATGTACAAAATACCCGTAATTATATACATCACAAATTGATTTTTTAATAGTAATACTGAAATTTTTATTTATTTTTTTAAACCTAGATACCATCCAAAAACACACACATAGATAACTGTCAATATTGTGAGAATTTTTTAGATTCTGAGAGGAAGAGGGGGATTGTTGCTGTCGGCCAGGACTTAGCTAAGACACTCTGGTATTGTGGCTGTCGTCTTGACTCGGGGAATCGCATGTTCTTGGGAGTTGCAGAAGGGTGCAAGGTGGTAGGGAATAGAGTTTGGGAGATGAGAGCAGGATGCTAGATCTGTTGGGCTTGCTGCATTCATGGTTGCCAAAAGAGATGGAGTCGAGGCATGGTTTTTTGTCGAAACTAGGATAGCCGGGAGGGAAGAGAATGGCTTAGATCTGACGGGGTATGGTGGGTTATCCCCGATGGTGGGTTATCCCTGATGTATTCTAGCCGGTAGATGGTTTAGGTAAGGTGGATGGTTCTTGGCACTTGGCGGTTTTTGTGGGTAGAGGTGACTGCACTGAATGAAGTTTTTGTAACCTCATATTTTTCTTATTTGTGTTTTGTGTTTTTTGTTTTGGATTTAGTGTATACTTTGTGTGTTTTTTGTATTATTGTAATAATTCCACCTTGTATGATGGTAAGTTTTCTACTTGAATATTTATTCGTAATAGTAAATTTTACATGTAAAGCTACGTCTATCATGGTAATACTTTATCTAGAGGATGGCATGATCAAAAAAATTCAAGATTTCCACAGACGTTTGCGGCAATACCGGGCCAAATAGTTTCAATTGGTAATCTTGCACCAGTTTTTTGGTTGTGAGTAAGTAATTTCACTATCAACGGCTACAGCTTGTATTGTTTAAGACTTATAATTATTTTTGCGTGTATTTATATGCTTAAACCTTTTTCTTAATAGGTAATTTGACGTTTACTTTTTTTTTTAAAATAATAATAATAATAATAATAATAACCCTCAATGTTACTATTACGAAATATTTAAGGAGTTTTTTTTTTTTGGGAGGATCGGAGGACTTAATAATTTTTAAAAAAAGAAAAGAGAGGTACTTTTTTTTTTTTTTTTTTTTTTTTTTTTTTTTTTTGTTTTGTTTTTTATTTTTTTTTTTTTTTAGTGTTATTGTGTGATTCGTTAATATCTGACGTTTGT
>WUAT03282572.1:0-10968 GCA_010015005.3 Ulmus americana | reverse complement strand
AGTGCGATTCAAGATGCATGGTAACTGAAAATAACAGAACTAGCATCAACATCGTTGGTGAGGTGTATAAGGGTGATCAGTTCATACTTACTTCCCAAGCAAAGTAAGTATTTTATGTTGAAGACCCATCACGCGGTCCCAACTGGCACGTTGTACAGCACATCAATCATTGTAGCATTTTGGGACATAACAAAAGGTGGTTTGAGTGACATCGATTTACTGCAAGATAACAGCTTATTGAACTTCATGTTATTCATTGATCTTGGTAATCTACAGCAAATAAATTTGCATTGGAGAGATAGAGACGTCATTCTGATCTTTCAACTAGTTAATACTGCTCCATGAAACGTCACTAAAGATGCATTTTTCCTTAATGATGGTGATGATATGGATGCTTATGAGGAAGATGACGAGAGTATAGAAGAGTACGTAGATGAAGAAACAGATGAGGAGAATGACATTGATACTGAAGAAGATGATGATGATCAGAGTTATCATGATAGCGACTTGGACTATAAGATATTTAAAAATACTTGTTATTGTATTGTGCAACCTATTCTTTTTTATGTGTGCATCAAATTACAAAATTTAATATTACAAATATGATTTCTAGCAAATAAATTATTTTATCAGTATTCGCAAATGTTAATATTACAAATATGATTTTTAGCAAATAAATTATTTTATCAGTATCGGACTTCTGATAATAGAGTTGATCTGGAACGGGATTATGAGTCCCAAGCTTGACTATGTTATGTTATGTTATATTATTTGATTTCTTCTTTTTTCGAATGGCTAACACCGCATAATTAAAGATTCAATATTCTGTTTGAAAAAACCAATTTCGTTGTTAAATACAAAAAGTGTATCACACAATACCCTTTTTTTTTTTAACAATAAAGTTGAGTTTCCAAACAGATTGAATCTTTGTACTGTATCGGCAAATAGAGAATGAAATAACTTAACTTAGTCAAGTTCAGGTTCAGTAGCCCGATTCCCATGTTTGTCTAAGTTAAGCTATTTGGTACCTTTTTTAGGAGAACATATGATACTCCATAATGTTGAATTTTTATGCAGTGTTGGCTGTTTTACTAAGAAAGGAATGAAATAACTTAATTTGATCAAACATGGTCGCAGTGATCTAGCTTCAAATGTTCAAATTGAATTTTAAATAAATTAATTTTAATATATTAAAATTTTTACATTCAACAATAAAGTTGGGTTTTCCGAACAAATTGAATCTTCGTACCGTATCGGCAAATATAGAATGAAGATTTTTATTTCATCGGGATCAGGTTTCTAATCTTAGGGTTGATCTGGAGTGGGATGATGAGTTTCATGATTGACTAAGTTAGGTTATTTGATTCATTTCTTTGTGGATCAGCCTATACCACATAAAGATTTCATATTGTGTTTCAAAAACCCAATTTTATTGTTAAATACAAAGAGGGATACAACAACATTCCCTTCTTGTATTTAACTATCAAATTGGTATATAGGCCGATGTACCAGAAAGGAATCAAATAACCTAACTTAGTCAAAGCACGGAACTTAGTAATCCTACTCCAAATCAAGCCTAGATTCAGTAGTATGCTCCATATTTATATTATTAATATTAATAATATTAAAAACTAATTATAAAATAATATTATTTATATTAATAATATAAATAATATTAAATATTAATTATATACTAAATAATATAATATCATTTAAATGTATAATTTTTTTTATTTTTTTGGTCTATAGCAGTGACAAAATTTCGTCGCAAAAGAGAAAATGTCATCGTAAAAGAGAAAATGCCAACCTTCAGTGATGACATTTTGAAATTTGTCGTCGCTACATAGTGCTACAGATACGGGAAGTCAGACAAATATAGCGACGAAAAAATTTAGGGATATAGCGACGAAATTTTATCGTTGCAATATACTATCTACCACGGGTTTTTAGCAACAACATATTCTGACGCATATGTCGTCTCTATAATTTTTTAGGGGCAACATGACCATCTATAGCGACGACTTCTGTGGTCAATATAGAACTTTTTTCTTGTAGTGATTTTGAAGCCTCCTTTTGTTTCAAACTGAGCACCAAGTTGCAGATGTTCTCACTAAAGATCTTCATCCATCTCAATTCTCTTGTCTCCTTTGCAAGATGGGACTAAAGAACATCTTTAGTCCATCTTGAGAGGGAGCATTAAGATTGGTCAGAGAGTTAGTTTGTTATTTTGTAGCAGGGGTGTTTTAGTCTTTTCAAGTGCTAATTAGTTAGTAATTATATGTCTTTGTATTGTGTAGTTAGTTTATTATTTCTCTGTTGTAATGTACTACTATACATAGCAGAATTGGTGTATATTTCTATTCGATTTGATCAATACAAAGTTTCTTTCCTTCTCTAGATTTCTTCTTGTAACAAGGTTATTTTAAGGTTTTTACACCATATTACAAATAGTCCCACATTGGGAATATATGGTAAATATTATAAACTTATATAGGGATTGAGTTACTCCATTTAGTACTATTTGGTTTTAAGTTGGAACCTCAATCATTCTCCAAAAGGTCTTTCCCTTCAATCTGTAATATGGTATCAAAACAATTAATGCTTCCATTGTCTCCACCTTTGACTTCCATTTGAGATCTTTCGTCCAATGTATGCCAAATTTCAGTGTTCGGGTTTTTAACTTGTTAAAAATAACAATAATATAAATAAATAAATAAAAAACCCACAAATTTTCCTACGTGTATACCCACAAATTTCCCGATTCAGTGTGGGATTCTTTTAAAATTGTGTACCTATAAATTTCCCGATTCAACCTTGTGAGATTCTTTCAAAATATCACGTTTGGTCTTGTCGTAATCTATTAAAGGTCGTTCATTATACCCACACTTTTAAGCCCAAACGTGAGGGGGGCGTATTAGAAATAGTCTCACATTGGGAATATATGGGAAATACTACAGCCTTATATAGGGATTGAGTTCTTCTACTTAGTAGTAGTTCACTACAAGAAAAAATATCTATAGTAGCAACAATGTTCATCGCTATAGAATGACACATTGCCGCAATAGATATATTACAATGACAAAGTCATTGCTACATACATGTCATTGCACTTGGTTCGTGCATGTTGCCTAATTGTGACGACATATGTCGTTGTTATAGCTTGTAAATATATAGCTAAATGTTTTTTTTTAATTGTTTTTTATTTATTTTAAATTTTTTTGTTTTATGTTTTTAATTGATTTTTTTAAATGAACTCAAAATAATAAATATAAAATTTAGGAAAACTATTAATATAAATATCACATTAATATAAATAAATAAATAAACTACTAAAATAAATGTTTACAATTTATTAATCAATACAAAAGAATAAAACAAACCTAATCATCCTCTAATTACTCATTCTCATCCTGATCCTTTTCTTCTTCCACATCCTGAGCACAACTGATTAAACTATTGAAACTGCGGGAAGAGATTGTCGTCGAACTGAAGGTGAGGCATCTAACTCTGCAAGTTAGCCACAAAGTGCCGCATAGAATCTCTCATGGACTCTAACATTTGGCGATACTTCCTTGCCTCAGCTCGAGTAGCCAACTCGCCTGGAGTGGGACAGGAAGAAGATCCAGGTCTAAAATTGGCTTGTGAAGTAGCAATAGAAGAAGTAGAATATCTTACGCCCTTCACTTTTTGACAAACTCCTCTCACATGGCCACGTCATTCATTGAGCACTCTTCTTGTGATTGTGTGCTCATCCACCTCGGCACCTGACGAACTAGCCTCAGGAGTCTGAGACTAGAGCTCTTATGACAGTTTAGCCTGAAATTTTACAATAATATTAAATTACAGAAATTTTAATACAACAAACACATTTTAAAATATTAAAATCAAATTAATTATGACTTACATAGTTCTGTGCGGTAGACTGGTTCACCCACTAACCTTTCTTATCAGTGTGAAACATCCTGAACAAGTCAATCACCCCAGGCCATTCTTCAATTTGGTGGTTCCTCTATATGAAATTTTACAAAGTTTGTTAATAACATTTATACGTAACATTAATTTATAAGTAACAATTTATAAATTTAAATTAAAGTATTACCTTCTTGTATCGAGTTTCTGAATAAGTCTTCGAGCCTTGCAAATTACCGTACTTTTACTTTTGTCAGTTAGCTTTATTTTTTGTGCTACGTTCTGGAAAAAACCAAAAAATAACAAATTAAACAAAATTTGAAAAACAATTGTATGAAAAAAGTGAGTTGAATACTTACTAGATATTTTGGGTCTCAGTGAATAGGCCGGCACACCTAACCCAATTCATTGGCGCTAATTGTGCCGAATGGAACATTTGGCCCCTACAAGTCGTAGTGAGTGTGGGCCGTGTGCTTGTAGTCCTGGTATCAATCGGTACCCATTTGATCGACACCTGCTCGAACTGCTTGGTACTCAGCCTCATATGTATTCCCCCGTAGATTGAAATAGTTCTACAATAATTTAAATTATATTAGTTTATAGTAATCAATAAATTAATTAAAAAAACATCATATTCAAGTTAATTACCTCAACCGTATTTATCATTTGTTCATTGAAATGCTGGGGAACAGGTGCCCAATATGCATAGCAGGGGCACATAATGTTTTAGGTGGTTCCCCACACATCTAGACACCTATTTGGAGTTCGAGCTGATAGGAACTAGTGTCCGCTCTACCCAATCGAACTCAATAGGAAGCGGTTTACTCCCGTTTGTATTGAACAGTTGTTGTAAGTTAATGCCTTTACAGACGATCCTTTTTTTCTTTTTCTTTTTTTGGTTGTGCTACATTTATATAAAAAATTAATGTTATAGTCAGTAAAAAAAACAAAAAGAACTATTAAAATAAAACAAATATATATGAATCGTAATACTTACAGAACTCGCATTGTGTCAGTAACCGTGAACTACCTGGAAGAGGCAAATCGCCTTCAGCAGCTCCTCCATAAGACATAACGTGTACCATATATATTAAATTACAAAACCAAATCAACATAAATTCATAAAATCAATAAAATAGTCAAATTTCAGCATAATTTCACAAAATCAACCAAATATCCCAATTTCAACAGAATATTTCAAAATCAACATAAATTCAAAAAATCAACAAAATACCCCACATTTCAATATAAAATCACAAAATAATCAAAGTATCCAAAATTACAACATTTTATACCAAAATCAACAAAATTTCTCCAAATTCAACAAATAATCCCAGAAATCAACATAAATTCACAAAATATCCCCAATTACAACAGAAAATTCCAAAAATCAACATAAATTCACAAATTTCTACATAAGTATCCCAAAATAAACATAATCTCACAAAATCCATATTATATCACAAAATTCTTATAAACATAACACAATAACAACTATACATTCCTCAAAAGAAAGAAAAAAATTAACCTAAACTCCATAAACACACCAATTTATCTCTAAAATTCAAAAGAAAATTTAAAATAAAAGGTTAGAAAGTTATATCCACTACAAGTGGGGAAGATGAACAAATGAGTGCAAGGTTGAGCGGCGGCAAGAGTGGCAAAAATCCGGGAAGAAATGGCGAAGCTTTAGGTGGGAAGATAGGAAAAATGAGGAAGAAGGGGATTTTTGCCTAATTTTAACAGCAGAACCTATATGTCGTCGCTATAGCCTAAAAAGGTCGTTGCAAAATAGCAGATTTTTTAGTCTATAGAGACAACATGTCGTCGCTATAATTTGGCACATAAACTTTCACTGCCTTACTTTTACCTCGAAGACCAAAAATGTTTTAGGGGCGACATTATATACCTATTGCAACGACATATGTCATCGCTATAGGTTTGTGTGGGAAATTTTTCTGCCTAATTTTCACTCGAAATGAACAAATAATTTAGCAGTGATATATCACCTCTATAGTGACGATGCTATCCAGTTTGTGCCGAAAATTTCAGCACCGAAGTTTTCATTGAAAATATAACAAGTAATGCGATGACTTGTTATCCTTTCGTCACTATTGTGTTCTCGGGAAAAAAATATATATTTTGCGCCAAAAAAATTTCCACGAATGCGGACATCCTTTAACGACTATGAGATAGACATATTAGCAATGACATGAGAAGTCGTTGTTATAGATTGGACCTATAGCGACGAATTTTGATGTTGCCGTTATAGATCTGTTTCTTGTAGTGGTTGATTTTAAATTAGAATCTCAATTCCTCTCTAAAAGGTCTTTCCCTTCAATCTGTAATACACTAGTAATTTATGATTATATATTTATATATAAAATATATATTGTCAGCAAATATTGACCTAGGATCCAATTTGTCCAAGAAATCAAAATGCGAGACTTTGATATGACATTATCAAAATCTCAGCATCGGTTTACAAAAATGCAATTCTCAAAGTTCAAAAATATAATTATCCCTTTCTATTATTAAGAAGAGTGATAACGCAATGTTTTAGTTAGCTAGCTATGTCAACTAAAGAATATTTATAATCTGATAGAACATCTAGAATGTCGGAATTAATTAATTTTATATATATTTGGAGAAATAAGATTGAGATTAAGAAGTGGTATAGGTCTCAGTCAATAGTAAGAAAAGGACAACCCACCAAATTCTTCATAATTAAGATGAGACCTATAACACAATTGACGCCTACATCAACCACACAAGAGTACGTTTCCATTGGCTGAAGCGTGCACGCTTAAAATTTGCAAACTATAAGATATGCATATAAAGAAAGCAACTGAAGAAGCCACTACTTCAGCACAAAGAGAGGTTAACCAAAAGCTAGAAAGCAAGAATAATGAAGTTTCAGAAATCATCTATAGTAGTTCCCTTTCTTCTAATTCTTCTTCTTCTAATTTTTCATTCGGTTTCCTCGGTAGATTCAGCTTCAACCCTAGATAAGTTCATCCAATGTGTCTCTATTAACTCTGAACTTTCCGTACTTCCTCTCTCCACAGTCTTCTTCAGCCCAAACAACTCTTTATTCACTTCTGTCCTACAATCTTCGGCGCAAAACCTTCGATACTTGGTTCCCTCAGCTCCGAAACCCGAGTTTATCTTCACTCCTTTGCATGAATCCCATGTCCAAGCTGCTGTTGTTTGCTCAAAACAGTTTAGCTTACATCTAAGAATTCGGAGTGGAGGGCATGACTATGAGGGCCTTTCTTATGTTTCCGAAATTGAAAGACCTTTCATTCTTCTAGATCTCGCAAATCTTCGGTCAGTTGAAGTTGATATCAAAAGAAATACTGCTTGGATTCAGGCCGGTGCTACTATTGGAGAGGTTTACTATAGAATTTCTCAGAAAAGCAAAGTTCATGGTTTCCCTGCTGGACTTTGCACAACTTTAGGCATTGGTGGGCACATAACAGGAGGAGCTTATGGGTCTATGATGAGAAAATATGGACTAGGTGCTGATAATGTTCTTGATGCTAAGATCGTTGATGTTAATGGCAGAATACTTGATCGAGCAGCCATGGGAGAAGATTTGTTTTGGGCGATCCGAGGAGGAGGAGGAGCAAGTTTCGGGATCATCCTTTGGTGGAAGATAAAACTCGTACCTGTTCCAGCAACTGTTACAGTCTTCACAGTTAGCAAGACGTTGGAACAAGGCGGTACGAAGCTTCTTTACAAGTGGCAACAAGTTGCAGACAAGCTTGATGAAGATCTCTTCATTCGAGCAATCATACAACCATCAAAAGATGCTAAAACTGGAAAGAAAACTGTTGTCACATCTTATCAAGCCTTGTTTCTTGGTGGAGTTGATAGACTCGTCCAAGTTATGGGCAAGAGCTTTCCCGAATTGGGTTTAGCTCGGAAAGATTGCGCTGGAATGAGTTGGATTCAATCCGTGCTTTACATCGCGGGCTACTCAAACAAAACGCCACCTGAAGTTCTACTCCAAGCAAAAACATCCAAAAACTATTTCAAGGCCAAATCAGACTTTGTGAGATTTCCCATACCCGAAAAGGGACTCGAGGGCTTATGGAGAAGGTTTTTGGCGGAAGACAATCCGCTAGCAATTTGGACACCTTATGGAGGAATGATGAGCAAGATTCCGGAATCATCAATACCTTTTCCACATAGAAAAGGAAATATCTTCATGATTCAGTACTTAACTGTATGGTTTGATGATAAGAAAGATGCAACAAAACACATAAACTGGATGAAAAGTCTCTACAATTATATGGCGCCTTATGTTTCGAGGTTTCCAAGAGAAGCATACGTAAATTATAGAGATCTTGATCTGGGAATGAACGAGAGGAACAATACAAGCTTCTTAAGAGCAATTCCATGGGGTAGTAAGTATTTTAAAGGGAACTTTAATAGACTAGTAAGGATTAAGACAAAAGTTGACCCTCATAACTTCTTCAGGCATGAACAGAGCATCCCTCCTCTTACACATTTACGCATTGAAGATTTAGAGGAGTGGAACCCATGAAGGGCAAGTTTTGCTCTTTTGTAACCTTTCCATATGATTTTATATTTTCTCTCTCTATGTACATTATTATTATACTTTTATGCTTGTTTGTGCATTACAATTACTATAGTTGGGAATCAATGTCTCACTTGACTAAGATTTTCTAAAATTTCTTTTTACTAAGAAACCTTCACTTATTCTTTATTAATTCCACTAATACTCTATCCCTTGTCTTCGAGTTTTCTCTTTATACTGCGCTAGAGTTTGTGTGGGATGAAGAGGCGACTATCACCTTTGGCACTAGCTAGTGGCCAACACAAGTTTGTGCGAAAGCGGTTTCCTGGTCTGGTGGTCCACTACTAGAATAATGGCCTTCGATCGCAGGTGAAAAATGTGATCAAAATATATGGCAGCATTTTTACAAACACTGTGTTAACCCATGTAATTAAAAGTCTTTGGTTTTTCACCACAGTTTTTAATTGTGATGTCAATCTATGATAAAAAAAAATAAAAAAACCTTTTCTTATCATATTTATTAAGTCTTATCTTAATTTTTGGATAACAATTTTATTATGTCATGTTGTAATATTAACCACATTTATGTTTTTGTGATCACATTTTAAAAGTCTTCTCGTACTAATAAAAAATAATGTCATGTTATTTTATTTTATCACATTTTTCAAATACATGTCACATACTTAGTATTGCAATCAAAAATTTTATATTTCCAAATTAAATTGTGCAAAATAAAAGCAATTTTAAAAAATAACATAAAACCAAATAAAAGCAAAGTATTTGATTACGAATATAAAGGATCTCAAATCCATAAGTACCAAATTATTTGAATACACTTTCACCAAAGCAAGGTTAATTCCCATATTGAAACACAATTGAGTTCTACAAAAAATTACATAAGTAACCGAAACTTTCTCAATGCAGAGTACACAAAAATTTACTTCTCATATGGACCTTGAAACTTGAAAATAACAAGATATATGGTCACAAGGCAATAATAGTATATCAATTGAAAATGACATGATATATTGTCACAACGTAAATCTATTGTGATTTTAATTCCTTTTACATCTGACATGAGCTTTGTGTCTATGTATGAAAGTACTCCAGCTCAAGTAAATCTATCATAACCAGCTCACTGTGACCCTAGGAAAAGTAGACAACATGACTTCCAACAGTAGGCAGAGACACAACAGGATCCACACAAGCATGGCATCAAAATTCAAGCATCGCACGAAAGACCAAATAAATCGTTGACTGGATTATTTATAAAGCTACTACACAACATTATTACAAGAAAAAAACAAGGATGTATGATAAAGAAATAAAAAAAAAATGTTTTGAAAACCTCTTAAAAAACTGATTTATGAATTGCCCCTCATATAATAAAAATAGACCTTTTAAGAATATATTAATTACCAAAATGACCTAATCAAACAAAATTCAAATATAATGAAGACACGAGAAGTCAAATATAATGCCACAAGACCATCAACAATCAGTATTTCTTTATCAGACAAAAGCATGATGAAACCATCACATGTTAGAATTAAAATAATAAAAGTATATATTCCACATGCTTTCAATGTCCCTAGATCTTCAAAAAAGGCACATTCAAGATTCAACGAATGCATCTTGTATGAGAAAAAATCTGTATTAACCTTCTTACCCAGAAAAAGATCAACTGGCTCAATGTCACGCCATACTACGGTTGGTTCAATGTCACGGCCCATCCACGTGGGTTCAACATCACGACCCATTTCCATTGGCTTCTCGCCACGGCCTACTTTGGGTCCTACTCCAAAGCCCATTGACTCCATCACATGGCTCCGCAACAATTAACTCTACATTAAGGCCCATCTCATGGACGGCCCATTCTACAGGCTACCCACTCTATGGGGCTGGCCCAGTCCACGGGCTAGGTCATTCTATAGATCGGGTCAGTCTACCATGAGATCATATCACTCTCTAATGGGTATCTCTTGGCCTTTCAGGTCATTCTACATAACTCCTCATCAATTGGGAGTGACATGACATTGAATGCTCACTTGATGATCCATCAATACTCTATTATGGCCACCAGTAAGAGACTCTTCATTCTACCATGAGTAGAGGCAACAGCTAGCCACATTTAATGAGCGTAATAGCTGACTCTTCACTTTAACTCATTAAGAGCCTATTTACTCCCCCTTTCCTATATATACTAGGAGCATCCCCCTCAAAGGGGGATGATCTCTTGAACTTCCAGGTCTGGCATATGACCTTTGGCTTGCCTTTTCCTCTCTAAGAGCTCTTGATATTCTTCGATTTCTCCATAGTTCGTACCAACAATTCTCCAATATCTCATTCTCCTGTAATCTCCATCTCTGATTTCCTCAATAGGGAACACCGCCTTCCACCTTGCCCAAATCTCCCGGTAACGGTAATGCTATCATGTCTTTACATATTCTCTTGGATCTCATATCCTCTTCTGTTATCAAACTAGACTGTCAAAATTCCTTTGGCCAACCCCC
>WUAT03282461.1:0-10968 GCA_010015005.3 Ulmus americana | reverse complement strand
GAAACAATCTTTCCAGATACACAATCCTTACGCATTCCGGAACAATCTTTCCGGATACACAATCCTTACGCATTCTGGAACAATCTTTCCAGATACACAATCCTTATGTATTCTGAAACAATCTTTCCGGATACACAATCCTTATGTATTCCGAAACAATCTTTCCGAATACACAATCCTTATGTATTCCGAAACAATCTTTCCGGATACACAATCCTTACACATTCCAAAACAATCTTTCCGAATACACAATCCTAACGCATTACAAAACAATCTTTCCGGATACATAATCCTTACGCATTCCGAAGCAATCTTTCCAGATATGCAATTCTTATGCATTCTAGTTTATCCCTTCTGGATACACCTCTATATTACGTTCTAGTTTATTCCTTCTGAATTTCATCCCGAAGGAATTTTTGTAACAACTTACTTCCTCTTTTCCGAAACGATACTAACGTAAGGCTTCCAGATTTCCTTCCAGAAGACTCCTTACATTATACCTTATTTATTATTTCCGAAAAGTCTCTTGAGTCAACTTTACTTATTATTTTCAGAAGGTCTTCTCTTTGAGTTGACTTTACTTGTCATTTTTAGAACATTCTTAACACATTATTTCCGGATTTTTTTCCGGCAAACTCCTTATATTTTACTTTATTTATTCTTTCCGAAAGAATTACATTAATTGATTTCCTTCTATTCTTTCCGAAAGGCCTCCCTTCCCTTTATACACTTAAGACTTAGGATTTAGCCAAGTCTTTTATCATTCATAATTGGTTTTCACCTAAAACCCTTACTTTACATCCTTCTTTCGGAAAGGTAGGTCTGGAGGTCTCCTTTTCGTTTTATAAGAGCGTTCCTAACACTGAGGCTTAGTCCGTTTATCTCCTTATCAACTTTCCTATCCTCGTTACTCTTATCTCTGGAACCCCCCTATTTCGACGGAAGGTATTCGTTCCTGAAGTAAAACCACTCTGGTTGGCCGAAAGGTCCTTCCTTCCTAATTTCAACACTTAAAGAAATCCTCTTTTCCTTTATATCCATTTATTTCCCCTTCCCTTATATTTTTTCCTCGAAATCTTATTAATTCTTAAGTATTTATTTATAAGTCATTTATTAAATAAGACCTCCTTAATATAAATTTATAACATATACATGTTACAAATTCCCGATTAAACATATTTTTCTTGTTATTTACGTAATTCCCTTGCCATATTAAATGATATGAACTTTCGGGGTGCTACACTACCCCTGGCCATTTATGAAGTGGGGGATGGACATAGTGGGGAAAATGCTGATCACACCTGGTCAAAGAATTTATATGCTCGTTCTGACAGACTACTTCACCAAATAGGTAGAGGCAGAAGCGTTTCATCAAGTCAAAGACACTGAGGTAAAAAACTTAATTTGGAAAAATGTTATTTGCATATTTGGAGTTCCGAGAAAAATCGTGACAGATAACGGCTCGCAATTCATAAGCTTCAGGTTCCAAGATTTTTGCACCGAATGGAACATCAAACTCAGCTTCGCGACACCAAGATATCCCCAAAAAAATGGTCAAGGCGAATTGACAAACGAAACAATAGTGAATACACTCAAGAAACGACTCGAAGAGGCGAAAGGAAGGTGGGTGGATGAACTTCAAGGTGTTTTGTGGTCATACAGAACAACCACACAAACTTCGACAGGGGCTACCCCATTTTCTTAAGCCTATAGAGCAAAAGCAGTTATCTCGGTTGAAACTAGTATCCCAACCGCACGGTACCAATTCATCTTGGAGGAACAAAATAATGAAATGCTCAATTTTGAACTTGATACCATTGACGAAAAACGCAAAGAAGCGGTCTCTTGGATTGCTTCATATAAACAACAAGCGGCCAAGTATTACAACAAAAATGACTGAACAAGAACCTTCCAAACTGGCGATTGGGTACTCATGAAAGTTTTCCAAAATACAAAAGAAAGTGGCTCAGGAAAATTGGGAGCGAATTAGGAAGGACCGTACGAAATCACACTAGTAATTGGCAATGGGGCTTACAAATTACAGTCTCCAGACGGAAGACACATTAGCAATAGTTGGAATGCCGTACACCTTCGCCGATATTATGTTTGAATTTTCTTAACTCTCATCTTTTTCATACATTTCATAAATCTCTTTCTTATGTACACCATACTAACTTAGGCATCAGAGGGCCATTCCTCTCTTTTTGATGCAGGACGATCGAAGACTAGACAACAAGTCTAAAAGTAGATCAGATAAACAAACACTTGCATGTGTACACACCAACCAAGGTAAACATGCTAAGGTTCATCCTAACCCTTTTCTATAAGGAACATATTTGAAAATGGGGCCGCCTCGGAAAACTCCACTGCCCTAAGGAACCATGTTCCCTTCATACAATTTTAAAATACATATTGCTTTGATTCCTAGGGTTCTATTTCAACTCAAAAGGTTAGTCACATTTTAGAAGAAAACCCTTGGGACGCCAAGGTATATTAGGCAAAAACCACATCATTCACCTATTTCCCGAACGCAAAATATTAAACTAAGCAACTCTCAAAATACATTTGAAAAACGAGAAAACAATTTTCTATCCGAACCAACCTAACACTCCATTCGGACTGGGGGGAAAGAGAGAATCTAGATAAACTTCGAACACAACTTTGAACACAGAATTTAAGGTACACGACATATGTAACCTTACGATAATATTCTTTCACGATTTCCCGTAGTTATTCCAAATAAACAATTGTGATTTCTTCCATGATAATTTTTTTTCCTAGTATTTAAACCAAAAATACTTTTTGCTTTCTTGACAAATTTTTTTTTTTTTAAAGCGTCAAATTTATACACATTTTATTTAAGAAAAAATCAACTTTTCACAAGTCTTAGCTAAACTTTCCAAATAGTAAAATGAATTTTATCAAGTTTTGTAGCTAAATGTTTAACTTAATCATACAATATATATATATATAAGCATTAGAGAGATTTTTGATTGTCTGAATGGACCAACATTTTGTCAAATTTTTTTATAAACTTTTCAAGAAAAAAAGGAATAAATTGTTCAGATGATAAAATGAAAAGAAAAGTACAAATTTTACTCAACTACATCATCCACAAGAACTTCTTCTTCTGCTCCGCCCCCAGAGGTGGACACCCCGACTTTCTCTCCACTTAGCTCAGTTGGCTTGACAAAAGCAACTATCATAAGCTCATCCTCTTCTTCCTCAAAATTCTGAGTATAGAGTTTTTTATTTTTTCTCAAGACTTGAAATCCACCTTAGGATCCCAAGAAGAAGACTTATCATCCGTAAATTCCTTCATTATCTCCACACAGACTTTTACAGTCGTACAAATTTCGATACTACAAAATTTGTCCTCATAGTACTCGGCTTTCAGCTCGACCTTCTTCGATTTAGCTTCTTGCATGAAAATAGTTGCTTCTACCTCTTTCAATTTCTTCGTAAGGCGAGAAGTTTTCACTCTACATCAGGTCGGAGGTGGTTTGATGTTCGTTACACTTATTTGCGATATCATTATATGCTTGCACCGCCTTCGTAACTTTCAAAGTAGAAGCTTCTCATTTATCCTTCAACCAACTAAAAGACGTCATAGCCTGAATAATGTAAGTGTCAAAATTCTCGAACATATTATGCTTATTGAATGTTATAATAAATAAAAAAATTACCTCAAAGGCTATCTGAGCACTGCGCTCGACTATACTAATCTCCCCTAGCTTCTCAAAATCAGTACGATCATTTTCGAACACAAGCTGGGGAAACACTTAAACGAAGGCCTCAGGGTCCGAATGGATAGAAGGGTTAAGAGGAAATCGAACAGATACAGCTTAGCCTCCTTAACAATTTGAGTTTCTTTCCTCCACCTATGCAAATCCTTTAGTGATCTCAGACCAGGCTTGTGGCCCTTCCTTTTTTTCCCACACCCAGACGGAATTGAGAGAGGAGACACTGCCGAAACGAAAGAAGGCTTGGTATTTTTCTTCTTCTTCACCCTATCTTCCATAAATTTCGGGGCATCCTCCATATTGACCATCTTTTCAGGTTTTTGAAGTAGAACTTCTGCTAAATACCGTTCGAAATCATAGAAGGGAATAAGTAGATCTGTACCTTCAGGGAAAATGTAGGATTAGCTTCACCGAATGAAGAGTAACTCGACAAAAAGCGTACTTTGCTCTTTCCACAAACCCGATCGAAAGAGGTTGTTGGGAGTAAAGAGATACTTGTAAGATCGTAGGTTAGATTCAATCTTCAAAATCCTCTCCGTACGATCAAAAAAGTGAGCAGAATTCAGCAACTACCCAAAACCTTCAAAAGAGAAATAATAAGTCTCAGTATAACAACAACACAAGAAGAATATCAACGTTATGGTAGTTACCTGATTTTTCCATACGAAAGGAACTCGGGGCTCCCCTTCTCTGTTCCCCAAACAGTAGTCCGAAATAAAGAGAAAAATTATTCTTCCAAGCCCTATCCGAAGTAGATAGTTCGGTAATTAAGTGGCTACGTCCTTTTCTTCTGAATAAAGTATACCGACCTTTCTCTAAGTTATGCTCCTTCAAAAAATAGGTGAATAACAGATTGGCGAGCTCAATTTCCATGTCTGAGCTCTTCGCTAAAATTGACAGAGACAAAATAGTCCTTCATACTTTCGAAAGGACTTGACTAGGGATAATCCCAAAGTAAGCAAAAAATTCCCTCAAAAGCTTTGGAAAAGGAAACCTAAAACTGGCTATGAAAGCCACTTCATAAAAACAAACCCAACTAGGTGATCTCTAATCCACTCGCTCTTTCGGGCTCGCCACTCTCATTTGGTATTCGTCTGGAATACCAAATAAGGTCTTAATTCTTGTCAAATTAGTCCCCACTATTCTAAACCTAATGGCATAAGTTGGTTTGGATGGAACACTAGTACTGGTGACTGGCTGGGCCTCAACAACCCGATAAAGTCAGCTTGCTTCACAAATTCCAGGATCACTTTCTCCTTGGTTGATTGTCAGAATGGCCAATGACGTGGGAATGTTAGTCACCCTTGGGGGTGATATCACCTTCATACCCGTCTCCACAGGCATGTCCATCCAATCTTCTAAAAGAAAGCCTTCGAGAATGCTTTCTATATTTCAACAAAACTAAATCTGCATGGAATGCGTTGCACAAATTAATTAATCACAGTTTAAGGTATGATCTATAGTTAATTCCTTTTATTACAAATAAATTATTTGTTTCCTAAGTTTTTGTTGAAAAGAGGAACATTTAAACCAAACCCATATTTCTTCATTATGAACCTAAGCAAGCCATCTATTTGTTCTAGGTTCTTTGTTTTGCCTAAAAAACATCAATTCCCAAAAAAGAATTTCTAGAAAAATGCTATTTACACCAATTTTACCATCTATTTCCAAACATTCCAGTGGATTTCTTCTTCTTAATAAAAAACATATTTGAGAAGAATAAAATATTTCATACTTAAAGTCTCTCAAATTCTATGCATATTTTATAAAACCTAGGCATTATTAGTAGTAAATCCATTCACAAAAATGTCTGTCATCTCTGTTAAAACGCAATTTCTAGAAAAATAAAAACTTACCCATTATAGTTTTTGGAAAGCTTCAACAAATTGTCATAGCAGAGAATAGAAATGGGACAAATGTAGGAGGAAACTAACCTTTTGACAAGTAGATGAAGTGATGTTGGGAGGTGAACACCCAGAATATACAGAGCGATAGAACACTGATAATGGGAGAGAGCTTGCGCAAGAAGAGATAAATGAAGCTAAAATAGGGGTGATGGGTTTAAGAAACCCTCTTTTTTCTTTTTTACCATGCATCGGCAATCAAAGCGATTGGCTTGATTTTCCATGGGAAATCTATCCTTTCTACTTTCACCCAGCTAATGAACGAGATGCGGCTAGAGAAACTCCCTCCTAGATCAAGATGTCATCATTATTCCCACCTTAAGAATTAAATATCTTGCATGAGAGCTTTCGAACGGAGAAAAATAATCCATCTTTGAGCTCAATTCGGATCCAAACTCAAAGATGGGGGGCTAATCGTTAGGGTCAAAATTCTCACTATGAAGATGGGCCTTAAAGTTAAGCCCACTAGAGTAACCTTGCATGCAAATGTTATGTTCGGAACATTTCAGTATGAGATTTTATTATCAATCCGAACGGACTTGGTCTTAATTTCCAAACAGAATATCATCGAAATTCAAAGAATCATCCTCTGGGATATTCTCAACTATATTGACTTGCCCAGTGACCGTTCAACCGCATGAAAGGGGACTTGGGTTATTTTCGAAATAAGTGGAGCACAAGCTGGGACTTCAACGGGAAGTCCCAAAACCCTATAAAAGGGTGCTAAAAGTCCTTCACAACACACACAATTTTTATCAGATCTGAACTATTTTACATAAAATCTCTCAAGAACTCAAGTCTCAACCTTACGCCGCCACTAGTCCACCATACTCCGACCATCCATACTACGATCACCATCTATATTTTCATCCATACTCTAATTATCATCTGTTCCAAATGGAATTACTTGTTATTTCTATCTAAATTGGTACAAGAATTAATCATTACATTATTTATTTTATCAATTAATTACTTTTATTTTATTCATATCACGAACTAACTTGGGCGTCAGAGTAACTTTGGCCGACACCACCCTGGTGACAAGGTTGTCCCGCTCATTCTTTTTCTTGTTTTTTGTTCACAGGTTACTGGTGCTCTAACAAATTCAATTGTAGATTTAAACCTCTATAGATATTATTGTAAATATCTAAGTGTATATTATGTTCTTCCTATATTGAACCTATTGTTGTGAGTCTATGCACAGTGTCTTAACACGCTAAGTAGACTGCACAATTTTTGTAATATAGCACGTTTTTACTTGCTAAGCTTCAACTCATAACTTACGTTCGTGTTGTAGGTATTACTAGTGGACTATCAGACTTGTTGGGCAGGAGACCTTTGGAGGGTTAGTATGGGCAATATCCGTTACGTTAATATGTTTTTTGCAATGTATTTAAAGGTTGAAAAGATTGTTAATTGATCTGTAATATTATAAGTCTGGCTCTGCCGACAACTTTATGCTTCTAGCATTATTTATTGAGGAAGTTTAAAAAAAAAAGTTTTTAAGTGACGATTGGAATTTACTAGGTCACAAGGAAACAATTTAAACGTTTCCTTATCCCTATTGCTTTTCAGACCAACAATTTCTATAAATCGATTTTCAAAGTATTGTATCCTTATTGCAACTACGTTTTCAAACCAACAAAAAGTGTTTTATAAAATAAATAAAAATTACTCTGATTTTCACGTTATTTGGTTGTAAAAGAACAGGTAAGTTTGGGGTTGCCACAAAATCTTCCTTTCGTCAAATGGTACACCTCCACAACACCACTCAGCAAAGTTTGTATCACTCTTAATGGTGTAGAATCACAAGACTGCAGCTCTTTTGATAGAAAGCAAGGGTGAGAGTGATCCAGCCATACTTCTTGCCCTATCACAAAGGCTCGCTTCTTACATCCTTTATCAAGTTTTTGATGAGCATCTTTATCGAGAGGCGTATGAGCACCACACACTATGGCCGGCTACTCTCTTTCCTCAAGCTTTCCTCCACGACATTTATTCGGTAACTAATGACCCTACCATCAAACTCCATCGATAGCGTGCCCTCATGTATATCTATTTTAGTTCTTGCCATCTTCATGAACGATCTTCCCAAGAGCAAAGGTGTTGATATGGTTGAGAAATCATCTTGTATGTCAAAGATGTAGAAATCCATCGGAAAAATTAAGTCATCAACATGTACTAAAACATCATCCAAAACTCATTTCGGATACACATTAGTACAATCGGCAAGCTCTACGACTACACTGATTTCTTTAAAAGGGCCAAGATTAAGAGAGTCATAAATATATGAAGCACAATATTAATTGAAGCTCCTAAATCTAGCATAACTTTATTTAAACGGGTGTTAAAAATTATGCAGGGGATGATGAAACTCCCCAGATCTTTACATTTCGATGGGAGCTTTCTTTGCAAAACAGCCGACACATTCTCACTGACACTTACTATCTCATTCCCCTTTAGCTTCCTCTTATTTTTGCATAGCTCCTTCAATAATTTTGCATACCGAGGTACTTACTTAATGGCATCTAGGAGAGGGATGTTGACTTGAACCTTTTGAAAGGTGTCCAAAATTTCCTTATCATATTCCTCCTTCTTTGACCTTGCAAACATGTTTGGAAAAGGTAGAGTAGAAACATTAGTAGGAATGGAGGGTTTAGGAACTACCTCTTTAGGTGGAATTTCTTCTCTTGTTGTTGTAGCTTCATCTTTCTCCAAGCTCAAATCTCTAGTCTTATCTTTATCAACCGGTTTCTTGTGAACCTTTTCAAGTTGCTTCCTACTTCTCAAAGAAATAGCACTAACACCCCCCAAGGTTGACCATGGTTTGGGATGATAATTTTCTAGATCCTTGTGCTTCTAGTTTTCCCACCATTGTAGGCAATTGGCTAAATTGGTTCTTGAGAGTTGACTTAGTACCACTCTGAAATTTTATGGTGTCAGTTGTCAATGTAACAATCAAATCTTCAAGAGACTTACCTTAAGTTTGGGGAAGATTAAGCTGCCTTTGCTGAAAATTTTGTTGAGCTCTTTGATTAGGGAACCTCGGTGGGTTGTTTGGAGCTACAACACAGTGATTTCTACCATAACTAAAGTTGGGATGATCCTTCCATCCGAGATTGAAAGTATTAGAGAACAAATCATACTTCCTTTGTTGACCTTGAAATCCACCCATAGCATTTGTTTGCTCTAAGTTACCATCTTGTAGGGTAAGACATAATTTGGAAGGATGGCCTATTGTGGAGCAAATCCTGCAAGTTGTCACTTGATTGACAACCAATTGTTGAACAATTACAGTGAGATTGGAGATTTTTTGGTCAACATTGTTTGAAGTGCTTACTTTGTCGACCTTCTTTTGTGGAGCTTCAGAACGGGTACTAAATTGTTGGGAGTTTGCTGCCATGGTTTCTACCAATTCCTTACTTCTTGAGGTGTCATGTCAACCAAAGCTCATCCACTAGCCGCGTCAGTCATGCTTTGCTCATTGGCATAAGTCCCTCATAAAGGTATTGAAGTAAGAGCTACTTACTTGTTTGATGATGAGGGCAACTTGCTGACGCAAATTTTAGCAATCGCACTAAATCGCTCAAGTAATATAGAAAAAGAAGTAAGAGTGTCAAACTCACAAGGACTATATGTTACTAAGTATTAAAATTGATTATCTCAAATACCATTTGATCAAACAAAAATTGTAGTTGAAAAGAAAACTAAAATTAACAATCGAAAATAAACAAAGATTGAATTCAATTGATGATAAGATCTAGGGCTTAAGACTTCACTTCAAACACTCATATACTATTGATTATTTATCTTAATTTTCACTATACTTTATTTGGAGATTTAATTCCCTAGGCCAACTAATATTTTCTCTCAAAATATATTAGATTAATCCTTAAATTACTAACCCAAAATATCTCTACGTGAAAATTTAAGTCTAACGTATTTATTAAGTTCAATGGAATTATTATAGATTTAACTATTAATCTCTTAGATCATATTAACGTATCTCTACTATTCATTCAATCTAAAATATTCTACTTTGCTGATCTAATCTAGATTATATCTCTCAAAATCAATCTAAATCATGGAATCATTCAACACTTGGATCCTTAAATAATGAAAGCAATAAGAGAAAAGTAGATATTCAAATAAATCAATGTATAACAGAAAACTAATTTAAATAAATCAAAAGTATAATCATGTTTGAGTTACATCTCAGTCCTAGAAGAAAGAAATTAGTTCATAATTAAATGAAGAATAATCATCCTAATTACAATCATAAAATCAAGGAGAGAAGAAACCAGGAAAGTAGAAGAGAACGCAGGTCTGCAAAAAATCTTCTTCTCTAAGCAATATTCTTGCTCTTTAATCTCTATGTTTTCTAATAGTCACCAAGCTCTCCCTAATCATCCCTAATTGGGTCTATTTATAGCCTTAATATGTTTAGAAACCGATAAGGACTATAACTCCCTGATCCAATCAAATTCGGATTTGAATTGGATAAAACAAAATAAGATCTCCCACTTAAATCATTGTCGCGCCGTGGCACAGGTCTTTATCCGCCACGGTGCACTAGCCACAAGTTCCTGGGTAACTGGGAATTTTGTCGAGCAGTGTGGTGCATAAGCATTCCTATCGCGCTGCTTTGGTCTCGAACTAGACTCTTGGGAAACTCATGTTTGGGCGTCACGGCGGGATCAACCATCTGTCACGACACTTTGGCCTCGAGTTCAATACTCAATTTATCTTCAAATGGGCACCGCGGCGCACAGGTATTTCAGCCACGGCGCAAGGCTAATTTTAAGCCTCATTTTCATCGATCTTCATATTCTTCTTCCAATTTCACCCGAATTTCTTCATTTTCATACTTTTGACTATTTCAAACCTAAAACAATAAAAAGAATGATTATTAACATATAATTACTCTTAAACTAATAAAACACAGAGCTAAGACATATATAATAAGTTGTACTAAATCGACTTATTAAATACCCCCAAACTTAACATTTTGCTAGTCCTCAAGTAAAAACAAAATAAAAACTAAACTAAACCCTAAGAACAAAACAAAACTTAATTCAAAATTTCTCAATATTTAAGAAGGGATAATTACATTTTAGTACCCTCTGGTTTGAAGAGGTTTCAAAAAGTACCCCGCATTTTGGGAAATACAAAAAAGGGTCCCTAGTTTGCGTAAATTACATTTTAGTACCCTGGACTCACCCTTTTTTTTGAAAATACCAAAATTACCATTTGACTTTAAATTAAAAGTATTTTATAACATTTTATTAATAAAACTTTATTTAAAATATTAATAAAAAACT
>WUAT03282350.1:0-10968 GCA_010015005.3 Ulmus americana | reverse complement strand
GTCTTACTTTTTGGAATTGAACCTCAGATATTGCGATTGAGCTACTGCGATTCGAGGAGAGACACTCCAAAGTACCAGTGGAGGTCGCTACATGGTTGGGTATTCTCTTCCCCATCAGCTCTAAATTTCGTTTCAATCTCGGTTTTTATGTTTTTGTTTGGGAAATTTAGATTGGTTGAGTATAGATGATTTTGAGGTGGAAGACGATGTTCGACCCGAGTTTTTGTGCCCCTATTGCAATGAGGAGTTTGACATCGTTGGGTTTTTGTCCACTTCAGACAGTGACAACGGAGCAAAAGCCAAGAAATAGGAACTCTTCTCTCTTCCACAACTTGAAAGTTGAATAGATGCTTTTCCCATCTCTTTTGGGTAAACACTAACTCTTCCATTCCTCTTCTTTGGGTTCCTGTTTCCTGCAGTTTACAGGGTTCTTGATTTCAATTTTCAGGGAAGCTGCTCAAACATCGTTGTTTGGTTCCTTTCCATGGCTCTTGAAGTGGACAAAACCCTCCAGGCTATACAATGTTGCAATTCCGAAGAGACCAGTTTTAGATTTCCCTTCTTTATCCAGGGGAAGTTCTCAAATGGAATTATTAGAAAATGATTTGAACTATGTTGATAGGATGCCTTCAAATGCATCTAACCAAAGAAATGAGGGAGTTGGAGAAAATGTTGTCCATGAGCAGGTAAAACTCTAAACAATGTCCTTTATTTTCTTTGATGCTTAGGTTTTGTGCTTCTGAGGCATGCTGTCTGATTGGTAATTTGGGCATAACATACATGCTTGGTTGCTCTTGATTTATATTTAAAGTAGAAAGGAGGTGGCTTAGTGTTTATAACTATCTCTTTAGAGAGCTTTTCGTCTTAAAGGCTACTTTACATTTTATGTCATTTTAATTTGCTTTGGTTGTCGCTTATGTTGCTTTAATATTAAACTCTACTAGCCTCGATTTTGGATGCCTTGGTGTGAATTTGAAGAAGCTATATAACAAGGCCAACATTTATTTTAATACGGTGCAAGTAATAAGTGGAGTAAGAAGGCTGGCAGAGAAAAAGCGTAGTACTGCAGAGAAAACTGTGAGCTTGAGTGTTCTTTAGCAGTATTTTTCTGGCAGTCTTAAGGATGCTGCAAAAAGCATTGGAGGTAAGGACTCCTTGTCGCATGCTCGATTATTAGAGGTTTGAATTGTGATAAAATATGATACACATTTCTACAATTTTCTAGACTACTCTAAAATGGTCTAGACACTAGACTTAATCAACTAAAACTTTTGTTAAATAAATAAATAAACAAGAAAGTTGTAGAAGGCTCTAGTTGAGGAGCCACCGACATGAGAATGCCTATATAAAGGCATGCCTTCAACATTTTGTATTAACTCAAGTGTGTAATCCAAGAAGCCAAGAAAAAGAAATACTACTACTTTTTCTCCCATCCATCAATCATAGCCTTCTCCCTACTATTACTACTATCACACACAACCAAAAACTTACTTTCTCCACTTCCAAAAAAGCAACCCCACGTGACTAGTTTTTTTCTTTCCTTATACATCAAAACCAATTAATCAATTATACAATCCTCTATTTTCCCACTTCCCAATAGTCCACAACAATCCCATTTCTCCTTTATTATATAAAACTATTATTATCAAATTGTTTATGTCATAATAGTTACAATTATTTTTTCTTTTATGCATCAATTTTGAAAGTAGATGTATATTTCCCAGAAAAGCTATGTACATCTAAATTGTAATTTCATGTATATTTATGATTCAATTTGAGATAGAATACATATTAGGACATAAAAGCTTTTTGTTTCTTCTTGGCTCTTGTGTAGACTAATTTACCTCTCACCGAACCAGTGTTTGGAAGTGTCAATTTGGGATTTAGTGCTTACTTGCTGATGTAACCACTTACCTTCATTGGTCAGTACACTATGTTTGGTAGCAAGGAAGCAAAATTGGGAAGGAAAGTGTGAAAATCAAGTTGAAGAAAATGACTAACGAGGGGAGATATGAGATAGATACAATATGATAAATGGGTTATTTATGCTAGTTCTTAAGAAAAGTAGACATAATTCAGCTAGAATGGTATTCTAATATCCTCTCTCTCCTTTTGAGGTAGATAACTATAATCTCTCATGCAGATACTAACCTCTTTCTTATATTTATATTATTCAGTAAATTGTCTTAACTATAATTTTTTGGGTGGATCTGTTTCTAATTTAAAATGACAATGCACATTTCTTTTTTGGCAGTTTGCCCAACTACACTAAAGAGAATCTGCAGACAACATGGGATCGCAAGATGGCCATCTCGGAAGATAAACAAGGTGAACCGTTCCTTAAAGAAAATACAAACTGTGCTTGATTCTGTTAAGGGGGTGGAGGGAGGTTTGAAGTTTGATCCGACTACTGGAGGCCTTGTGCCAGGAGGCTCCATAACTCATGAATTTGATATGGGCAAGAGTCTTTTCTACTCCGAAAATACTCCACCCTCACAGAACTCAGACCCAGCTTCCCAAACTACTGGTTCAATAACTCCTTGTATTGGTGAGATTTCTTCAATTAAGTTGGAAGAAGATGAGATGGATGGAGGTATGTTTAATCCAAATTCTTATGAGGTGGGTTTGAGGTCTTACCTACCTCAAGCTTGTCCTCGACAAGGTTCCATTGATTCTTGTCCTGCAAAAGAAAGTAGGAGATGGGGTCAGAAAAATTGTACATCGAAATTAGAAATGGATACAGTAGGGAACAAAGAGGATGGAACTACTGAACATAACCAGCCTGCTTCTTCAAGCATGACAGACTCATCAAATGGCTGCGGTTCAATGATGAATGGAAGTTCATCAAGCTCTCAGAGCTTCGAGGGGCATAAGCATCCCAAAGCCAAGGCAACCTGTGTTGATGGAGAATCTAAAATTACTGTAAAAGCTACTTATAAAGAAGACACGGTTCGGTTCAAGTTTGACACTTCTGGAGGGTGTTTTCAACTTTACGAAGAAATCGCAAAGAGGTTCAAGTTGCAAAACGGGACATTCCAGCTCAAGTACTTAGATGATGAAGAGGAATGGGTGATGTTAGTGAACGACATGGATTTACAGGAGTGCCTTGAGATATTAGATGAAGTTGGAACGCATAGCGTGAAGTTTCTAGTTCGCGATGTGCCTTATGTTGTGGATAGCTCCGGCAGTAGCAATTGCTTATTGGGAGCAGGGTCATAGCAGGTGGGATAATACCTGGCTCTTTGAACCTTCTTGATCTAGAGAACCCGGATTCTCTGTTTTTCTTATGTGGAACTTCTCAAGAAAAAACCTGGGCTCTACTTCATCAGGGATCATGTGATTCCGGAAGACAAGGATCATACCATATTGTGATCCACCAACTAAAAGGTACAAATAAATGTTTTACTGGCCAGATTGCTCCCTGATGAACACCGAGATGCCACAAGGGGATATAGACTATAGAGTCTGTAGTCGTATCAAGAACAGGGGTACAAGCAGGCTGGCTATGTGCTCTCCGAGTCTAGTTTGTGTATATTGTATGACTTTGAAGTAGAAGTTCTTAATCTAAACTTGTAAATACGTTGATCTCTATGCAGTTTTTCATTTGTAAACGTATAGTGAAAGTAGCATGATGTCCACTCTGGAATTCATCATTTTTCTTGTTTCCCTTTGGTTCAAATATTGCCTGTTTTTGTAGCTTTTATCTCCCAGTTATAGGATGAATTGTTTAGCTTTAGGTGTATCTGTCCGGAATTGGTTCTTGGAATTAATGTCATGAATGTGATGATATCCTTGATGTGGTGTCAACAAGGATACAGAAAAGTTATGTTAAAGTGAACGAGTCTCATGGAAGGGCTTTGTTCTATCTGTTCCTTGAAGCCACAACATAACTCACTCTCTCGTCCTTTGGCTTAATGGAGGTGCCGCTTCCACTCAATAAACTATACAAGCCCCTTTTGTTAAAAAGGCCAAACAGAAATTGTTATTCAAAAAGAGGGATACCCAAAAATTTTGTTCATTGATTAGCCCACATTTTTAGTTAAGTGTTTAATCAACTAATTAATATAAAATAAAATAAAGGTGGGCCCTAGTAGAATTGGTGAGGGGAAGAGGAGAGAAATAGGGGCTTCGGTTCATCGTGCAAAACATACCCAAAGTAGGAAAAAATTGGCCGCCTTTTTGCTCGAGATTTCGGCTGGAGCTCTCACTGCCGGCGACATAGGAGTTCTAAACATCCATTGGAGCTCAAAAATCAACCAAAAGCAGCAAGGATCGAAGCAATAAACAAAGGTTTGTGTGAGTTTTATTTTATAGCTTTGTATGATTTTTAGATGAAATTGTGTTGGTTTTTATTGGTTTAGGTTTTGAAATAGTTTATAGAAAGTTTATAAATTGTTTTGATAAGATTTTTGTTGTCTTTAGAGTCGATATGGGGATTTATGTTTCATAGATGGAATCTGGAAATTTATAGGCGATCATTATAATGCACAATTGTTTTGAATATGACACATTGATTTTTAACAAAGCGTGAGCAATAACACGATAACATCGCGAGTGTTACACGAGTTATGTTTGTCACGTCGTTTATGAAGTGTGAGTTACTACTTGGGCACTCGAATACATTTATTGCACAATTTTCAAGAATTTGGTTGAACTTGTTTTCTGGATTGATGACTGTACTCGAGTAATCAATTATGGCATCACACTTTGTTATCATGCTGTATATATTATCTTACCAATATCTCATAATAAGATACATAATTTAAATACAAATAATTTGAATTAAATTTATTAAAATATTTTAAGATATTCTATTTAAATAAAATATTTTTTTAACAAAATCTATAATTCAAATCTAAATAATTTGTATTAATTATCTCATAAAATTATTCTTAATTCAAATATGCAATTTATATTAAAATTATTTGTATTAAAATTACAAATAAACTCCTAATATAAATCATAAAATCAGATTAAAAACCTGAATCTCGGAATACGTACGGACAGACTTCCAATCGACCGGACCTTGCCAGAAAGCAGGTATTCGTGTCTTCGGTCATCTGGACATCTTGACCTAGCCTTTTTATCGTCCAAAAACCACATAACGTTACGTTTCTAGGAATTTCGATTTGGGGTTGTTTGAGCTAGCAAAGGGGCCTGCTTGACATATATAATCAAGCTTCAATAATCATAGATAAATTAACTCCAAGTCAATTTTTTAATCGATTATTAACTTCGAAAGTTACTCTACTAAAAACCCAAAGCTGCACTCTTGATTATATATCGTATTAAGAAAGAACTATAATATTTTGTCACGATCAATTATTCGTGTATCATCCCCATGTATTATCCATATCAATTCAATATCAAGTTCGTTTAATCTCATCGATTGTTTTTATCTTAAGTTTAATTATTCTATAACGGAAAGTCCAGATTTACTAAAACAGAATATCGTTTGAACAACACATACTCAACCAATCAAGATCTCTTATGCTTTACATTAATTCGAACAATTCCTTAAGAGAATAACCTTAATTCTAAGTAGAGCCATGGATTCAATATCTATAAATCACGCTTTATCATTTACAAGTTATGCCTTCAACATACAGGAGTAATTAACCTGCGATCGTAGAGGTTTCATCAATGGTATATCAAAAGACACAAGTCGCAAACATAAAGACGTAATTGCATTTCAGGCTTAAGATGCAATACATAGCTATGATTTATTAAAGTGAATTGATTAGATCAAACAAATATGTTAAATCAATTTCACTTTAGGCCCTAGCCCAATACACATCCATCACTAAGATATATACCAATGAATCTATCTAAGATCTTAACTTCAACAGCCAAGATAAGTTATCTCCACAATGGGATATACATTTATAACAATCTTAACAAGAACAAAGTGTCCGACTTTATTCCATCAATTGCGGACTATGTATTTAAACTATATCATTGACATTAGATCTTTCCACATATAAACCTCTCATATGTCTAACTCAAGATTTTCATTATATAGTTTAAGACAACTAGTTTACTTACATATATTCAACAAATGAATATAAATAGGACATAATTTAATAACCACAAAATAAAAACCTTAATCAGAATGTTACGAATACATCAAATGTATCTAATTCTAGGGCACAAATTCTAACATAATTATTGTTCTGTGTATTATTTGCATTGAAGTAATTTAGATGTGTTTTCAAATTTCAATGCCAATTTAGGACCACGTAGCAGTTGTTGCATGCATGTTGAGTAGGGATGGCAACAGGGCAAGGCCGTTTTTTTAATTAACATCCCCGTCCCCGATTAATTTTCCTTGCCCCATCACCATACTAAAACTGATACTTTTTAAGCGGGGCATTTTCAGGAAATCTTCATTGGGGTACTATTTTCCATCATTGCCCCACCCCGTTAAGAAATTAATATATCATTTTATCAAACTAAAAATAAATTAAAAGAAAATAATGAAAATAATACTTGCAATACGATTTCAAAAAAATATATATATAATTCCAATGCAAAGTTCAAATTAAACTTAATTGGATAAATATAAATTCAACTTAAACTGTAACTAATTCTTCTCCTAAAAACTCTCTATTTAATTATTCATTCTTTAAAATTCAACTTTTGTTGGTTTTTCAGATTCTAAATCAACACAAAAAAAAGTTCCTAAAAAAGTGCATATTAATTAGTTATTAAATATATATATATATAGTACATAAACGGGGCGGGTTCGGTATGAGGGAAGCAATACCGCCTTGCCCTGCCCCGTTTATGTCGAGAAAAAAATACCCCATTAGGTGTAGGTCACTGCGGTGCACCGTCCTGCTGGGACAAATTGTCATCCCTAATGTTGAGTAATATATATATTAAAGATGTCTGACACAAACTTTAAACTCAACCAAAATATATTAAAGACTTATTTGTGCAAATACTTTCTTTCTTTTATTCGAATTGACACTCTGCTCTCTTATTGATTTTCTGTAACATGGGGGGTTAGTGACAAAAAAATCAATACAAGAGCAAAGTGTTAATATGAGTAAACAAAAGTGGGTATTTATGCCAATTAGTCTATATTAAATGCTTTAAAATAGAGTCAATCTAGAAATTGATTGGAATTTTCACCTTTATATTCTGCAAATATTTTTCTAGTAATATACAATTATATATCGAGGATATTAGAGTTGTTTTGTTATTCTATTGGTAACTCCATACTGTACTGTTGTTGCAGCTTGGTTTAAAAAGAAAAATGACATTAGAGTAAATGAGATTTACACTATAATAGATTTTGAATTTTGAATAATAATGTAAAATTGATGTCTCATATTTTATTTTGCGAAAAGAATTTTGTATAATTTTTTTAAAACGATATACATATTCATAAATTGATAGTACCAAAATTTAATCAAATGAGACTAGTTAGTATTTGTGTGAAGTTTTAACAATTAATTATGAATATTTATATTATTATAGAAGAAAGAAAAAAAAATCAATAAATTTTGACATAAAATATTTTTAAATAATATAAAATACTATTGTAAAATTATCCGAATTTCAAAATTGGTTTGCAAAGAATAAAATTTGGGATACCCAAATCTTTTTTTTTTTTTTTTCATTTTAAATTTGATATAAATTGTGTTGAGTGACCCTATAATTAGTTTTCTTCATTATCATCTTCTTCTTTTTCTTGAAAGTTCAGGATTCTCATATGCATGATAATTATTTAGGGTGAGTGCCTCTTGGACTTGCATATTATAGGAAACATATTCTTCTTCGTCTTGTTGAAAATTCAGGATTCTCATGTGCATGATAATTATTTAGGGCAAGTACATGTTGGACTTGCATATTCTAGGAAACACAGTCCATTTTGCCATAAATGACACTAAAAAAAGTTTGTGTTTCTCAAAGTATGATCCTGCTTTTTGAAAAAGGGCATAAGTTACCTAAAACCCACGCCGTTTCTTTTTTAAAATTTTTTTTATTCAATTTTAATAGAAACAAAAATAATTTTAGATGAACTCATTTCGTTTCCTATCTCTTATTATAGTTTTTGTAGTAGTGATTAAAGATATCATCCAAAGCCGAAGCTTTTGTATCCTCTAATTAATTAAAATCTTATTATATGCTTTGTTTCTGTTTATATTGACTTATTTTCAATGCTGATTATGCTATATGGTATTATTAAAAAAAAGATTATCTTACATATGGAAGATTGACAAGTTCTAAATGTTTTCTCTCTTTTTTCTTATTAGAATAAGCTTAGGCACCGTTTGGTTACGTTTCCATGTAGCCCAACGATTATTCTAAAATGCCTAATCCGTTTAGTTAGTGCATGTTTGTTTTGCTACTTGAAGTAGAGCATTGTTATTTGAAGTATTGTTGGTTGTTTGGTTGCGTTATCTCAGATACTAAATACGCTACTTTGTACTGTTCCAAAAACCCATTATTTAGATTTGTTTTCTCGCGTCTCTCACTCGTGATCCATCTCACCTCAACCCTTCCCCGACCTCCAATTCGAGCCAAAGTGAGGCATTGGCCGGCGTGGGACTTCGATTTTCATCGACGTTTACCACGCGCTGGCTCGTCGCCAGCACGATCGGTCGTCCCTAAATCGATCTTGTACTCGTCCCCTGTTCTTCGACCAACCAGAGTACCCCAGTATTGGCTCCGCTCCCAACCCCGTCCTCCGATCTCCTTCTCCGAGATTGTTTCGCCCCCTTCATCGATAAGCTCCAACGAGGTACACAACTCAATCTGGCTAGATTTCATGGCCTTGGGTTGTTTTGGCCTTTGAGTTGAATCTGATAAGTATTTGAGAATTTGTGTGGATTATTGTGTTTTGTGAGTGATTTATCTAATGAGTTTGATTTTTTGCTGCCTTTTACGTTTTGTTTGCGAATGGGTTCTATGATTTTTTTCAAGATTTATGAGATTTTGTCGGATTTTTGGGTGATTTGTGGTTTATATATGATTTTCGAGCATTGAGTTATGCGATATATTGGATTCCTTTCCTTGTTTATGGCTGTGTTGATCACTTTGTATCCCTGTTTATGGCTATTTTATCGGTTCCTGTTTATTTCCATGTTATGGGGTCCATTTTTGTGGGTGATTTCTGATTATACACTGATATTCAGTCTGATATACTACTGATTTATGTCCCACTTGATGCGCATATGTCTCTGAATGTGTCTTGCTATTGTGTTGGATAGTTGTCGTGCTTGATGGTTATTGTAACTTGCAGGATGGGTTCACTAATAACGAACAGATACAAAAGCATTTGCACACTTTATTTTGGTATTGAGGCTGAGTAAGGTTGGGCGATGATGTGGGTTAATGACCCTTGAGTCACGTGGCTTAGGTTTGGCAATGATGAGGGTAAGTTACCCCTGAGCCACGTGGGTTCAGTTCAGGGATGATGAGGGTTAGTAACCCCTGAGCCACGTGGGTTCGGTTGGGTGATGATGATGATACATATCGTTGAGCCACATTGGTTGCGTTAGGCGATTTTGAGGGTAACATACCTCTAAGCCACACCATATTGTTATACTTTGGTTTTGTTATTTCAATGACATGTTTCGGTATAACTATTAGATAATATAGGGCTATGATGGTTTGATTTACATATATTGTGAGCCTTAAGTTAACATAACACATGATTGGTGAGTTTTCGGTTTTGGTTGCCTTTCCATTTTGGTTGGTGCTTTTTAATTGGTTTTATTATAGCTTGTTTGTCCTTTGGTAGATGCCAAAGAAACGTGCCAAAGCTTATTGGACCCCTGAGAGCAAGGACGATTTTTTGCAGCTTTTGGTTGGTTTTACCAACCAAAATGCTGGCCAAACACCCCCAACGACCACATACCTACAGTTGGTTGGAATTATTTGTGCCAAACATGGGCAATTGTTTGAAATCAAGCAAATTTGTTCTAGGTACCAGCGTTTTAGGAAGGATTATATACTATTCACCAGTATAAAAAAATGCTTTGGGTTTAGGTTGGGATGACGCGAAACAGACTGTCATGTGTCCTGATTGGAAATGGGATGAGTACTATAAGGTAACTTGCCTTCTAATGATCTTTTAAAGACTGTTATATTTTGTTGTGTACATTTTCTATACTATGAACATGAAAACTCTAATCACTCTTTCTTTTATTTATAAGGGGAATGCAATAATACAACGTTTGAGGCACGGTCTTGATCACTATGACTTGCATCATGCCATATTCGGGGGTTCTTTGGCCACCGGCAACAACGGAGCACCATCCACTAATCCTTATATGTGACGGGGCAACGATTTAGATGATTGTGACAGTTCCGACGACGAGGAGAACAATGCGACCATGATGGATACGGGTCCTCGTTATGGGGACAAGAGGGCTAGTCCGTCTCGGTTAAGGAGGGGGGGAGAGAAAGTAAACAGAAAAAGGGGAAAACCAATGCGGATTACGAGGCTAGCATGGAGACTTTGGCATTAGCTTTGGTGACCAGGTTTGACAAAGGTGTCAATTCAGAGCAATCCAAACAGTTGGGGCCACGGGAAGAGTTGATGGGTCAAGTTATTGAAATTGTTTCCGCCCTACCTGATTTGAGCGACAATAAGATTTGTCGTGCCTTTGAGTTTTTTCATTTTAACCCAGATGCTCACTCTTTTTCTTAAAATCCCAATGCATTTTAGGAGCAACTACATTCGCACAATTTTATCTTAGATTTTACGGAGTTTTTTTTTATTGTTATATTGTTGTGATTTGTTAGACGTACTTTTTATTTTCCATGAGTAGGGCAGATCATACATTGATTCGTCAATTCAAATATTAAATGAGTAAGTCATTCATTCGGGACTTTCGTATTACCTGAGACATTTTATCGGCGTATTATTTTCATGATTAAGAGTTATGTATACGATTTTGGTTTTTATGTGTACTATTAGTGCAATTGGTAGCTTCTTTACTGATTTACATG